>CM076575.1:344060378-344232606 GCA_034641835.2 Pinus albicaulis | reverse complement strand
TTTGCTGATAAAAGAACAGCACACAAAATTTTGAATTGGGTTACTATTGGCCCTCATTATTTAAGGATGCAAAGAAATATGTGAGGGCTTGTGACAGCTGCCAGAGAATGGGTCAACCCAATCATAGAGATCAAATGCCATTAAACCCCCAGGTAGTTTCTGAACCATTTGAAAGATGGGCCTTGGATTTCATAAGACCCATTAATCCTCCATCCAATCAAAGAACTTATATATTAGTCTCTACAGACTATATGACTAAATGGGTGGAGGCCAAAGCACTTATTAGAGCCAATGAAGAGGTTGTCTTAGCTTTCTTATTTGAAGAAATCTTCACTAGATTTGGGATTCCTAGAGAGCTAGTTACAGATGGAGGACCTCCATTCAATTCTCATGGTTTTAAGTCTACCCTTCAGAAATATCATATTCATCATAGAATGACTACACCATACCACCCCCAGGCCAATGGGCAGGTGGAAAGCACAAATAAAGTATTATAAGCCATTCTAACTAAAACAGTGAAGGACAACCGGAAGGATTGGTCTCAAAGGCTCCCTGAAGCACTATGGGCTTACAGAACTACTTGGAGAAACACTACAGGTTTTTCTCCCTATGAATTGGTTTATGGTAAAAATGTTGTTTTTCCCGTGGAATTTGAAATTAAAACTCTAAGAACTGCTTTAGCTGTTAATCTTGATTTGACTGATGTGCAGACAGCTAGGTTGCAGCAGCTTCTTGAGTTGGATGAAAAGAGATTAGATGTCATTCACCAAACAACCATGATTCAACAACAAAGAATGAAGTGGCATGATAAAATTATCAAACACAAGCAGTTCCAAAAAGGTAATTGGGCCTTATTGTATGACTCTCGGTTTGAAAATTTTCAGGGTAAGCTACGTACACGTTGGCTTGGACCATATGAAGTAGATGTTGTTTTTTCTAATGGAACAGTAAGACTTCTAACAATTGATGATTCTAAAACACCTCTACTAGTCAATGGTCATAGACTTTGTTTGTACCAGCGCCCTATTTCTAAAGAGGATTTCAAGACTGCTTGCATGACTGATACACATTATCTTTTTCTAGGGGAGTCTTCTGCTCCTCACAGCATTTAATTTTCTGCACTGTATTTTTTTTAGTATTAGACTAGATTTAAAACTAATAATCCCTGTCAAGGGTTGGCATATTACAATTGAATTTTGCAGATTCTGGAAAAACTTATTAAGGAGGACAGATTCATCACATGAAGATCTGAAGCTTAAATCACAGAAGCTTGTTCCCTTCATTTTAACCCATTTCCTAGCAATATCCCTTTTATCCCATTTCTACATTACTTCCCTTTTTCCATTTTTCCCACTTCTACCATTCCTGAAATATCACCCTTCAGCTAGTATTTCCTGTTCCCTACTGTTGAAATTATCCCTCAGCAAATACTTCCCCCACTTGTTTTAAACCCAAGTCATTATATCCCATTTTCCTGATTTTCCCCTTTGCTGAAACACCAGTTTCAGCAACATGTCATTCATTTTTCCGTTGCTGAAACACCAGCTTCAGCAACCTGTCATTTATCTTTTCATCACTAAAACATCATTTTTTTCCTCTGCTATACAAGCTTTTCAGTTCTCCACTTTTACTCTCCAGATCCTTTGGGTGAATATTATTCAGTATTGAGCAGATCCTGATATGCTCCTGTTCTACATTTCAGAGAAATCTACAGATTCTTCCATTAATATCAAGCCATTATGAAGCACTCTATACTTCGAATTTTAAAGGCAAAGGTAAAAATATAAGGTATATGGTTTTTATGTAATGCAGTTAAATAATATTTTAAAGAGAGGATCTTGCTCATAATGATTGCAATCTTCGCACACTTAAACATCATTGCACCATACGTAAGGGGGGGAATTTCGAAAACTGAATCATCATTCCAAACCATCCAATCCTCTGTCACTTTTCATATCTATTATTTCCGCCGTCATTGAGACTCCATATCCTCTGTTGCAACAATTAGCTTGACCAAAGCCTGTGTTTCTGTTCTCTGCGCCTCTGCATGTGACTCAAGCTAGTAGCTATGGGAGGGTCGGCTATCAGACACAAGCCTGGTTCGATAAATCTTCTTGAATTGTTCCCGGAGGCCTACCAAATTTTTCAACAAGCAGGATGGACAACATACTTCGAAAGGCTAGGAGAATTTGATCAGCAGCAAGTTTTAGAGTTCGCACAGAATCTTCAGGGGAATTATTCAGTGGTTCAAGGGATCCGAATTTCAGTCACGGAGGAAGATATAGCACAAGTTTTAGGATTTCCGGTTATAGGTGCTCGCTGGTTCAGTAGGAAACAAGTTATTTTAGCACAGCAAGATTTTCTTCTTCCAGAAGAACCAGTTGAACTTAAAGGCCGCGGTATAAGTATGCATTCATTACCTCGACCATGGCCGATAGTAGCTGAATTCATCAAGCACTATTTGACATGTGAAGGGAGTTACCAGGTAGTCTATCAACACGACTTCGTTTTAATGAATCATTTGAGGCATGGTCGATTAGTCAATATTCCCTATTATCTGCTTGATTGTATCAAAAACATGTCATATTATTGCAGACGGGTTAAATTCCCATTGTTATCCCTTACCCATCATCGTTTATGTCAATTATTAATTCAGAGGGGTTTTTCTCAGTGAAACCCCCCTCTGAATAATCCACCCCTCATTCCCCAGCAAGCCGAAATTCCCCAGCAAGCCGAAATTCCCCAACAAGCCAGAAATTCCCAAGAAACTCCTGAGAGTTCTTATGAAAGGCAACTGGACGATATCCCAGACCCCCCAGTAATTCCATCCTCAGAACCAGTTGACCTACCCCCAAGTTCGTCCCACTTAGTAGAGTCACCCCTTCCCACTATTCATATCCCTAGCAATGACTCTCCAACACCCCCATCTCTACCTACTCATAAAAGAAAGAGACGAACCCCAACAGTCTTTGTCTCAAAACGACAAACAAGGGCCACATCCCAAATTTTCACTTCTTCCGAAATCCCTTCCCCTAGAAAAGAATCTTCTCCTACAAAGAAAAGGAAAGACACTGACTTCTCTGCTTTCCTACCAAAAAGGAAAATGAAAATGACTGTTGAAACAGGAGTTACTCCCATTTCCCCTGACCCCGCCACTATCCTGTTAAAACTTCAATCCTCACCACCATTCCAAATTCCCCAACCCGTCTCGTCCGGTGGCACTGTCACACAAGAACCAGTGGCCCGAGATAACATGACATCGTTTATTGCTCAAATAGTGACTACCACACAAGAACCAATCACTTACCCAGAGGTTGAAACATAAGAACCAGCCATTGTGGTACAATAATCATACACCAAGCATGACAATACAGGGAAACCAGCTGTAGCTGCTCCATAAGAACCAGCTACAGTTGTGGATTAGCAGGCAACCCCAGCAGAATCAACCAACACACAGGGTTCACACACTATGGCATCTTTATTGGAGGAAAATGAGTTTTTGAAGTCAGAACTAGAGGCCTATAAGAATGAATTAATCATGGCATGAGAAGCCTTTGATAGAGAATTGAATCTCTACATGCTAGCACACACAGCATCAGCACAAAAGAAGGATCCATGCAGAGAATACATGTGCCATGAGTGTGGTAAAATTTACCAACAGGCAGGATACAAAGTAGTCAAAATTCAGGTATCTGAGGCATCTACATCAGCTGCAATGAAAGAAGAATGCCCTACTGCCACACAAGAACCAGTAGGGCCCTCAAAAAGTCTGGAAAAAGAAACTAAACCACAGATATCTCGCCCTGTTCTAGTCAGTTTAGCCACTCAGACAATGCCCCAATCACAGATATCTCGCCCTGTGCTAGTCAGCTCAGCCACTCAGACAATGCCCCAACCACAGATATCCCGCCCTATGCTAGTCAGCTCAGCCACTCAGACAATGCCCCAACCCAGTACTTATAATGTTGGGACACAGACCCTGCCATGGAAACAATTAGAACTTATGAACAACTGGAAGAAACAATATGTTGTAGATCAAGATAAAATATTACAGCAGCATAAGTTAGCATGGCAGAATCACATGTATGCCAACTGGGATATTTGGGAACAGACATTGCAACAGCTCAGGGATTCCAAGAAAGAATTCAAAGAATCAAAGGAAAAGTTGGTTTTGATGTTTTCATTAGTTCAAAAATTGATGGCTACCCGAAAACCCTCCTTGAATTATTCTCTCTTCCTCTCTGAACGTCTGGTTTATTTTCAATTGAAGGCAATAAAGGATGGCAGACCTCATGAATTGCTTACTGCGGAACAATTTGTTAAAACTTTTGCTGAGGCCCATGAAACTGACCAACATTTGTTGTGTGAACTTTATCTCCATAACGAGGCCATGCCCGAGAATAGAAAAGTCAATCTCACCCCAATCGTAGGTGATGTACAAATTAGGGCATTCGTTTCATTCCTGGCCAATCATCTCACCTGGAAAACTGTGTTTATTGCAAGTAGGCATAATGAGGAGAATCGGCTCCTTTGGATTAGACCGGAACCTTCAAATCTGGCCATGTTTGTAGCACAATATCACCGATTCTTGCAGAAGCCAGGAATGCACAGGTACATACAACAACTGCAGGCTTCAACACTTTTAAAGTGTCTACAGCTAATCAAAGTAAAGGAGACTACTGCATTGAATGCCAACACTATGTTTTTGGCAACAGTCATGCAAGGAAAGACAAGAGTATCACCCTTTCAGCCCTGATAATCTTCAAGCTGCACTCTCCAGGGTACCTAATTACATCAGATGTATTCGGCATTGTGGAGAAAACTGGATTGGTTACCATTTTCATTTTCCAATTCTATGGATGCCTACAGAAAAATACCAGTGTCACTACCAATTGGCTGACAGAGATGAGGCTGTAGCATGGCAGCAATTGTAGAACAATCGAGGATTCCGAGCTCCGACAGAAGCCACCTTCTCCAGCTACTGCTTGAGCAACTTGCATGCACAGAGTCAGTACTCAGACTCTGACTCAGACTAGGAGTTGCCTGAGGACATGCAACCCTTTCAGCTGGGGGGGATGTTAGGACCTCACTATGTACCATTTTTACTATATATTTTGACACCACCTTACCCTTATAACCATGTTTAAAAAGGATTCCATCATCATTTTCATTCACTTTATCCAAAGGTATATAAAATCCTCTTCTTTACTATATATTTTATCTGTTTACATATAATTCCATATTACTCTTATATTTCATCATTAATCGAAGGTAGATTGATGCTAACATAAGTCTAAAAGATCGCAGATAATTTATGTGTTGTGCTGGAACAATCGGCCGTTGCTGAAACAGTCAAACTCCGTTGCTGAAACAGTCGACTCCGTTGCTGAAACAGTCAGCAGGAACGCAAATTCCGTCACTATTCGTAATTTGTGATTCTGGAAGAGTATTTTTTTGGAACAATGGCAACAACATGAAGACGTGGTTACACGGATTATTCTGAAGATAGTACTCTTTTTGTATCTGTTGTAACGATATCTTTTTATGGAAGAATAGAATAGCCCTGTTTTAAGAAAGAAGAGCAGATTTGGGATAAATATAGATTTGCTTTAATGTAATTGTAAGAGATGTCTCCTCTTTAAAAAGAGGAGACATCATCATTAGAGAGGAGTTCGAAAACTACAGGAGAACATTGTGTTTGAGAGGACAGGAGCTAGACTCCATTTGTAATGTATCATTTCTTTTGACAGATGAATAAAAGTTCCTTTTGAGCGCTTCAATTTAATCCTTTCCCTGGGGAATCTTGTGAGAAGGAAAGGGCCCGCCTTCCTCACAAGATTCACCCGACTGTTCCTGTAGTTTGTTAGATTCCTTTGTGATATTCGCACTTTACTTTAATTCTATTTGCTGAAACACCAGTTACACAGTTCTGTAGTTTATTGAGCATTCTGTTTCCTTTAACACTGTATGTGTTCAGTACATTCAATCTTAAGAAGTTAAGGGATCTATTTCTGTTATTTGTTTGAATGTATGATTGATGCTGGGAAGCAGGTGCTGAAGATTCCTGTACAAAGGAATAGGGTCATGTTCCCATTGATTGCCTTTCTTTTCCCTGCAGTGTGATTAGAAACAGGAGACAGGTGCTGAAGGTTCCTTTCATGGGAATAGGGTCCTGTTCTCTTGAGTTTATCTTTTCTACAGAGTGATTAGTGTCAAGCAGCAGGTGCTGAAGTTCCTATTTAAAGGAATAGGGTCCTGTTTCCTGTTATGGTTGATTGGTTTCCTTTCCTGCAGAATGATTTCCTTTTATTTGGATTCTTAAAAACTGCAATATAGGAATTACTTCTACTATAACATAAGTAACTTTAGCTTTGATTAAATAGGGTGTGAATAATTAGATTTGTATGATTAATAATTGTGTGGCTTTTTACTACAACATTATTTTTTCTTTCGGAATTGAGCATATCCAGTGCGTGATTGTCTTTGGAATAAACAGACTTCCTCAGGTTGACAATTTATGTGGAGCTTGAATTGTTAAAACAATTAAAGCGACCAACACCGGGGAGCCCTTTACCCACATCTGGGAGTGGAAGAGATGTTCCTCCTTCTGGATCTTTGTAGTGGCAACAGTGGCATTGGGCTCCGCATCAATAATTTGTTTCCCTTTGTCATTCCCCTTGTCAGGTTTTGATTCAGAGTCAGAGCATGCATCTGACTCAGAAACCCGCGTCTCGGCCACCAGCAACTGCTTGGCCCGACACTCACTTGTGTTGCAAGTGGAGCTCTTAATATGGAACTCACACCACTTTCCCGTGTCCTTCTTTGGCTTTGCAGTGTTGTTCTTTCCTTGTGGCTTCGACAGGTTGTCTTGAGTCACCGTGCCTTGGCTCTGTCCTTTGTTCTGTGGTTTGGGAGCACCTTTCCCTTGCTTTTGATTCGTAGATCCAAAGTCTCGCTTCTTCTGTTTGAATTTCTGCTCAATCTTGGTAGCATACCGGTATGCCGTACCAAGCAAGGAGATGTCGAGGAACTCCATTACCTCCTAAATGTATCTATGCAGACAACTGCAATACTTTAGCACCAGATGTTTCTCTGAATATTTGATACCCAACTTGGTGCGCAGGGTATGGAATAGATTCGTCAGCTCATGCACATCTTGATCCCTTAGTTGCCGTAGCGTGGTCCATTGTATGTACTTGTCCTCATAGCTCCCCACGGGATAGTATTGTTCCTTGACAGCGTCTTGGAAAGAATTCCAAGTGGGTACGACCGAGAAAAAAGAGGGTTTTGTCTCATCCTTTTTCTCAAAGTGGCTTTCTCACCAGTCCTTGACATGGGGGGAAACTTTGAGGAGTGCAAAAATAATCTTCTCCCTATCGGAAAAGTCATGAACCGAGAAATATCCTTCTAATATATTCAACCATCCATCTACGGCATCTGCATCTATCTGACCCTCAAATATGGGAATGTCAAAATTTACTTGTACCTTAAAAGGAGTCACACCTCCAGAGTGGCTACTGGATGTAGATGCGCCACCAGTC
Source organism: Pinus albicaulis (assembly GCA_034641835.2). Lineage (NCBI taxonomy): Eukaryota > Viridiplantae > Streptophyta > Pinopsida > Pinales > Pinaceae > Pinus > Pinus albicaulis. Next base: position 344,225,065 of record CM076575.1, on the reverse strand, counting down.
GGCAGCCGTTGAAGGATCTGGGCAAAGTTATCCATCATCGTGTTCCTTTGTTTTTCGAGGGCCTCCTTGAGCAATATTTTTATAGGATCTCTTGCTCCCTCATCTTTATTTTCATCCCCCATGGGCGTCCGTCGGGGTTTGCGAGGCTGATCTTGCAAAGGTTCCACCAGATTGAGCCCTGACTCGTTATACCCTGACCTCATTGGGGACATGCAAAGAAGGATCGAGAAAAAGCAGACCACTCTGATACCATTGATCCGGATTTATGCAGGAATGCAATAGAATAAACACATAACCATAAATACAGAGATGCAGTGGAAATAACACTTCATTTTATTAATATCAAAGAACTGAAATTTGCTTATAGACAGAATTGAAATAAAACTAGCTAGGGCGTTGGTAGCTATCTCTGAGGAGAGATGAGGCAACTACAGGCCTCTGAACTGAGTTACAATGAGGCTCGAGGGCCTATTTATTATTGAGAAACAATGGAGAACCCTAAACATCCAAAAACCAAACCCTAGGAGATGAAGTGCCAAAACTATGGGCCTCGTTTGGGTAAATTGGTGTTTCAACTTTCCAGGGACGTAACTTTGGCATACTATCTCTGTTTGACGCACATGATACATCATTAGAAAGATCTGTCCGAGGACTATAACTTTCACCACGAATATAATTTTGGAACAGAATGATACATAATGATATTCGCTAGAGGCGCGATGCCCAAAAAAACGTCGTTTAGGGCCTCAAAACGGCTCCAGAAGTTCAGGACCCGAAAAACTGCTAAAAATAGTAAGTTGTGCCGAAACTAAAAAACTGAAAGAGAAAATGGTGGGGCCCCAAGTGGAATATGCGGGTGGCCACCAGTGTCCACTTGGATCATTGAGTGAGCCAAAAAAGTAACTTTCCTTACTTTTTGAGTACAGCCTTGTAATTGCGAAGAGGACTAGTGTTCCAAAATTATTGGTAAGTGGAAATTAAAGGGCGTAAGAACGTTTTTGAAAAAATTTCAAACGTCAAAATTAATTATTCTATCCTTCCTAGCACCTCATGGAAAACAGGAATCTGCAAATTCTAGTCGTCAAATATGTGCAAAATGCCTTATGACGGGCAAAATGGAGGACTGGTCCTATGCTGCTACATGAGTTAGGGTTTCATGTGGCAACAGGGAACCTTGTATAGTTTTTCAAGGATAGGAAAGGAGAATATTGTAAGTTAACCATCACTTGAAACTTCATCACCATTTGAAAATTGTGTCCTAATTTGAAACAATAAGACTACCCAACTATTTCATTATTTAATTTTGATTGTGTAATACAAAAAAATATCCTAGATAACTTAAATAATGTAAGAACTTTTGCAAAAATTTAGTGGAGATAACCTTCAATTACATTTATTTTGAAGTTCCACTTGCATTTTTAGCCATTTTAATTAGTCTTTCATGGCTATCTAGTAAAAATTTCAACCTCTTGTAGAAATTTGTTTGTCACTTGTACTAGAAATGCAAAAATCAAATGTAAATAAAAATGATTTGAAATGCTAAAATTCAAATGCGCGCTACATAAAAATGATTTTTTTTAAAACTACATTAACGTCTGATATCACGCGCGCATTCGCCCTCAGCTCTTGCAGAACAGCATTCGCCCTCAGTTCTTGCAAAATGGTAAGTTCTTACTGCAGGCCCTTCCTCCTGTAGTAGGGTTGACCCTATTTGGGTTTTTTTGGAGCCTTTGAGAATACAAAGGTTGTGATTGATTACGGGGCAGGTTTTTTTGGAGCCTTTGAGAATACAAAGGTTGTGATTGATTACGGGGCACTGCCTATATTTGTGGAAATTCTTGCCTCTGGGAATGATAATGTTCGAGAACAGGTAGCACGTTCATTTTAGAGGCATAAAATTATTCTTCCCAACTATCTTTATACGTCTGTAATTTTGGAATTTGATTTAAAAAACTACTACCCAACTTTGAGTTCAACTGGTGTTCGTGTAAGGCTGTTTGGGCAACTTTGAGTTCAACTGGTGTTCATGTAAGGTTGTTTGGGCTTTGGGAAATATTGCTGGAGACTCTGCATCATTTAGGGATCTTGCCCTCAGTCATGGAGCTCCGAGGCAGGTGCTTGCCCAGTTGAATGATACTGCCAGAATTTCAATGATACGAAATTGTACATGGGCTCTGTCAAATTTTTGCCGTGGTAAACCCCAACCACTATTCGAATAGGTAAGCAGAACACATTTTCTGCCTCTTCTTCTTAGTTCGCAGATACTGTGGATTTTTTTTATAGATCTTGGTGCTTGGTAGATTTGGACGTAATATGGACCTAGGCGCTTGTTCATTACAATGTCTCCGTCATCAGGTTTTAGAAAATGCTCATAAATTTGGGTTTCACAAGGGGATTACCCTTGCTTGCAATTATCGATTATCAATCACATTCAAAAAAAGTCTTTCGTAGCATTGCTGAGCTCTTTGTAGGTGAATTTCCAAGGCAATTTCACAATATCTGAACTAAATTTGTCTGTCCTTTTCAATACTCTGCGCTTGTAACAGAACCAGACAAACAATCTAGTGGCCAATGCAACAACAACACCACCTCTTGTTGCAATGCCTGCAATTCACCCTCTCTGCACGCATGAATGACTATGGCACCCTCTTTTGTGAACAGGTACTAGAGCTGAAGGTACTGGTTTCCATTAGGATCGTGGAATTCAACATCCAAAATAGTATCAAATTCCACTGCAATAGTATTCCCCGGCGAGGGCAACAGTTCATTGAGACCTATTGGACTCATCACCCCCAAATAGCCTCCAGGGCTACCCAGAGTGTGATCATCTGGAGCAATAACAAATGCTCATCCATCCCCAATTGAAACAAGAACAGGACCCACATTGGTTACAGAAAAGGAGAAACGCGTTTTGAAAGAAGAAGAAACTTTTGTATTAGGGTCCAGAAATCTAACTGGTCTATTGTACAATGCCCTACCTGCACTTCAAATTGGTACTCCCAACTCCATGCTAAGGCTCACTGTGCCATTCTTCAGATGAACATCTTAACCTGAAGTTTGATTCCAAAAAACCCAAGTCCCCTGTTCTATGCCCAAGACCTCTGTTACAACGAGTAGAGTTCTGAGCGAAATACTTCACAATAGGAAGCAAAAGAAACATCGCAAAATTGCTCCGCTTTAGACTGATAATTTTTTGTGCGAAAATTCAACTGCGGACAGTAAAAACATAATATCAAACACAACCAATCGACAATGGAATTTGAACATGAGGATTTATAACCACATAAAACCCTCTCCAGGTTAAAAGAATTCCAGAATGGCTTTAAGATTCTACTAATGAGCGCTTACAACACCATAGAAATTACTGTCACAATGAAATCTGCTGGAAGCAAAGCCCTTGTACAGTTTCTACATTTCCACAGTGGAAGCAAGAATCTTGCTATCTCTCATGATCTGGTTCTGTGGTCAAATCCTTTGCTATGGTTGTCTTGTTCTGCTAAACATGGATATGTCTTAGCTTTGGCTCTGGTTCTCATTTAGGATCGTGGCTATCTGATCTTGCTGTGGCTTTGACTATACAAACTTGTTCAATAGGAAAATGTTGACTCTGTTATATATAGGAGCTTCAATGGGTGCTCTCAAACACTTTTTTGGGCAGCTTTGTTTTGTCTCTGATTCAAGGCAGAACTATGTTGGCCTTGGTTTTTTAGTCCTTGGAACTTAGTTCTCTCTTATTTTCCATCCTATCCCCAGTTTGCTACCGAGAAAGACATAACTTCACGATATCAAAATTGACTATTTTTGGCCATTTATCTTTAGTAATGGTACAACCTTAATTTGGTGCATTCGTACAGTATCTGAAGAGCACTCTCAAGCTATTATTTAGTATTTTAGCATAACTACTACATTTAACTGCCATGCTCTAATATTTATATCAACCATAAGCATTCTTAAGGTAGTTCCACGTTTGTGAAGCAAAAGGAATGCTTCTGACAGCTTCTTATCATAGTGGTACAATTTTGTTCGCAGTTTATCTTTTATAAACCTCCAATTTTCCAAACGTATTAGAGACTACATTTTGCATCTGAAATTTTGGACAAATCTGTTTAGTATTCTACATAAAATGCATTAAGAATAAAAAAGCCCACAATTTGTAAAAAGCCCACAATTTTGTAAAAAGCCCACATTTTGTAAAAAGCTCACAATTTGTAAAATGTCCACTTTTATTTTCTTTTTGCTTATATATTGATCTCCCATTGAGTTCAACAAGTCTTGGGTTTTCTACACCATTGAGAGACATTTATTGTTTTCTTTATAGGATAATTTTCATCAATGGAAGAAAACATTGGAGCTGGAAAAACAATTCAAAAGGGTGAAAGGGGTGATGGCAGAGTTTATTGCCCTTGTAAAAAATGTTGTATGAGAAATAATGTTAGAGTTTTAATAGCAACAGCAACAATGCATTGTAGGAAATATCGGCACATTGATGGTGGATCGAATGACTATCGTCCCGTGGTAATTAATTATCTATCTTCATTTTGATTATATCGTAAAATTTTATATTATTTTAATATTTTTTATATGCGCACTAATGTTTAATTATTAATGTTTGTAATTTTCATAAAGGCACAGTTGCCCCCCAACTTTTTGCAAATGATCAACCAACTTCCACAGCAAAATAGTAGTAGATTAGATGATGTTGCACCAGTACAAGAGAATATTGCAGCAAATATTAGTATTGGAAATGATGTTGTACAAGGTGAAGAACATGAAGCGAATGATGAAGGTAATTTTAATGATACCATGGAGGTAGATCATGATGACAGTAATGAGACAGTTCACATTAATGATGGGACAAATCAAATGCTCCAAGACTTGTATGGTGAGTCAGATGATGATGGTGGAGATAGCAGTGATGGTATTTATGATGTACCTCTGATTGAAAGGTCAAGTGAACGAATTTTTGAACACTCAAATGCAACTCTTCTCTCTGCTACATTGTTGCTGGTGAACTTAAAGGTTATGAATAATTTGTCGAGCAGATGTATGACACAACTCCTAAGGTATGCAATATGTATATATGATCACATATATGTAAATGTTGATTATTTTCCCTTTTTTTAGTTGTAATAAATGTGTAAAATAATAACTTATATATAAGTTATTATTTTACACATTTATTACAACTAGAAAAAGAGAAAATAATCAAAATTTACATATATGTGATCATATATACATATTCCATACCTTAGGAGTTGTGTCATACATTTGTTCGACAAATTATTCATAACCTTTAAGTTCACCAACTCTCTGCTATTGTTGCTGGCGAACTTAAAGGTTATGAATAATTTGTCGAACAAATGTATGACACAACTCCTAAGGTATGAAATATGTATATATGATCACATATATGTAAATGCTGATTATTTTCCCTTTTTTTAGTTGTAATAAATGTGTAAAATAATAACTTATATATATATATATATCATAGTTATCAAAACCGGCGGGTCAGGACGGCTGCCGGTTGGAACCGGCCTTGCAACCCGGTCAATAGCCTATTCTCACCTATTTTGGCCAGTTAACCAGACCTAACTGGCCGGTTAAGTAAGGAATCGGCCAGTTTATGCATAAAATGGCCAGTTCCGTACTTAACCGGCTGGTTAGGTGCTCCTCCATGAGTTGAAAATTCCTCAGTGTCTCCTCCATAAGCTGCAAATTCCTCTATTATACTAGCAACAAACTTGTCTAATAACTCATACTCAACACCTTATAGTAGAAACAATACACATGATGACTGATAAATACAAGGCTGGCTAGCATAAAATCTCTGGTAGCATGCAACTCATCAAGTATACTTGATGAAAATTTCTGTTCTCAAAACAATCAGCAACAACCTTATTTCACACTCAGCTAGGAACTGTTAGACCCTCTCTCTCTGCTCACACATAGCAGCAGCATAAATACAAAACCTTTCACACAACATACAAGAAATTTGATCATGGCATCAAGACTGATGCAAATGTTCTGACGCCACTCAAGGGACAACAACGTACAACATAATGAAAATGTGACTGGCAATAATAAATTGACCACTAGAAAATTCCCGCTTGGAAATGCACTAAACTGGCTACTGATTTTTCTGGGTTTTAATGAATCTTTTCAGTGATAAATTTTGTCAAACACATTGTGAGCAGACTGCTGAAGTTGTAATGCTCTCTCAACTTGTTACAAATAGCACTAATAGTGGGTTTCATAAACAAATTCAATACCTCTAAGTGTTGTAGATGTTTTTCTAGAAATTTATTGGCAAGCAAACATAGATAATGAAGAATACAAGATCTTCAAAATGTTGGTCTGATATATATATATATATATATATAGATATATACTGAACCCAGAATTTTCTTTAAGGCTGATACAATGAATTGACAACAGACCTGAGCAGGGACAAATTGTATATTATAATATTAACTCAGCAATAAAACACAGTGAATAATATAAGAGAAACCTGATACATTACTTCAACAAGTTTGCTTATGTATTTTTCGATGATATGTATTGCATTTGCTTCCATTTTGATATATTCACCTTTGCATGGTATATAAATGAGCAAAATTTTCATATTTTGTCTCTATTGGCTTGGAATCATGGTTGCAAATCTTAAAAATAGTTTTTATTTATTTTTATTTTTTTCATTTTATTAAAAAATAATTATTTAATGTATTTTTTTTAAAACCAGTTCATTGAGATCTGACCGCTACCGGTTAGACCAGTTCCAGTTCGAAACCCGGTTCATTAGCTCCACCGATCCGGTCACCGGTTTCGGTTTTAATAACTATGATATATATATATATATATATATATATATATATATATATATATATATATATATATATATATATATATATATATATATATATATATATATATATATATGATTAATAATCTTTACAAGACACTACTTTTTGTTTCTGTTGTAGATTGTTGGGTGAATATTTGTTACCATCGCCAAATACTTTATCTCGAACATATCGAGATCTACGTGCTATTACGAAACACTTTGGAATGGAATATAACACTATAGATGCATGTCCTAAAGATCATATTATATATTATGGAGAACATGCGTTGAAAACATAATGTCCGAAATGTGGTACCAATAGATATCGAACAAATCAACTAACCAAAAAGGTGCCTCAAAATAATGTAGATTTTAAAAATGAACCTCGTAATGTCAAGCTTTCATTGGCAGCTGATGGTGTTAATCCATTCGGAGAGCTTAGATCTACTTACTCAGTGTGGCCTATTTTCGTTATCAACAATAACATTCCTCCTTGGATGTCAATAAAGAGGGAGCACATAATGTTGACTATGATTATTCCAGTTATTTGATACATTATTTTTTTGAATGTAACATTTTCATTTCTCTCGTTGTTTGCATAAATATATATTTTATTTATTTACTTACTTATATATACATATATCATGGTAGTAATTATTATGTACCGTAATTTTGAACAATTAGGTAAGTACCGGGTCAAAGATATGAATGTATATATTGAGCCTCTTATCGATGAGCTAATACAGTTATGGCATGGCATCACTATGTATGACATCACTAAGCCAATCAAGCAGAAGAGATTTCAATGTCATGGAATGCTTGTATGGACAATTCATGATGCCCCAGGACTAACACATGTTTGTGGTATGTAATATTTCATTGCACTTTAATATGATACATAATTATCTAAATTATATATACCATATTGCATGTTTTAAAAATGATCTCATAGTATATTAATTGTTATTGATCCATCTATTGTAGGTCTTCGAACAAAGGGTAGATTTGCATGTCCAGTTTGTGGCCCTAAGATGAAGTATCGTCATTCACCAGACTTAAAAAAATGGTGTTTGATGAGTTTAGGAACTTCCTCCCTAGGAACCATAAGTATCTTACTACTGAAAAACATCTTTTCAATGATAAAGAAGAAACTAGATTAAAACCACGAAGAATGACACCTCAGTTGTGGATGTTGGAATATAACAGAATTAATAATCGTCGAGCAGCTGGTACGTAATGTGTGTGTATATATATATATATATATATATATATATATATATATTATTTGTTTATGTAATGTTTGGAATTTTTGTTTTAACTAATGAATTTACTTTATTGTATTTTATAATTAATATTGTTCTGATTTATTTTATTCTTTGATATCAAGGTCATCGTCGTCGTGAAGGTACCAATATTGTACTTCCACCTGGAATGAAATGTTATCCTTCTCAATTCGCGAGGTTGCCCTACTATGAGGACCTAAAAATAGCTCATTTGTTTGATACAATGCATGTCGGGAAGAATGTGACAGAAATGTTATGGCGAACCATAGATGGTGCACATGATAGAGATAAAATTGAAAAAATTTGTGCTGACATTGAGAAATCAAATCATGCAATGAAAAGTGTGATCGACGGATCAAATAACAATGGAGGTCGAAATTATAATAATATTCCATGGTTATTAACAAAAAAACAAAGCAATGATGTAAAAGAGGTCGTTAGAAGAATTAAATTTCCAACAGGTTTTGCTTCAAACATAAATAATATCTTAACGAAGAAAGGTGACTTCAGTGGGGTGAAAACACATGATTGGCATACCTTTGTTAAGGTAATTTTTTTGGTATACGTTTTTGTTTGTTATTGCTTGAATACATATTTTAAATTTTCCTTTTTTCTATTTAATTTGGAAACCAATAATGATTCATTTTTTATTGTTATAGTATGTTCTACCTGTATCTCTCCCAAACGACTTCGACAACAATGTCAAACAAGTTATATATGGTCTTAGTAAATACATGAGGTAAGTAGTTTTGATTTATACGCAAAATCTAATTGCTACAATTTATTTTTTTACTTGATGAAATGATGTATTAATTTACTTGTAATGAAATATATATTATGTTTCATTGAAATAACCTTTCGTAATGATTTGCAGATGGTTGTCATTGAAAGAAATCCATCAAGATGAAATAAAGTATTGGAAGAGAGAAATTCCTTGGCTAATGTGTGAAATGAAAAATTATCTACCTCCAACATTTTTCAATGCACAAGAACACTACTTGATACACCAAGTTGAGGAGATTGAAATGTGTGGACCAGTACACACAAGGTCAATGTGGATGGTCGAGAGGCACCTGAAATCCTTGAAGGCTTTGGTTAAGCAAAGAGCACGACCTGAGGGTTCTATGGTGGAGGGATATGTGGTATATCAATCCATGGTGTATATTAGTCATTATCTTCCTAAATTAGCTGTGCCAGCCATGAAGGCGGTGGATTGCATTTGGGATGTGAACTCCATCAAAAAATTTGAAGAGGAGCACTTGTTGGGAAAAGGTAGAATGAAGAAAGTGAGAGGTAAAAGATTTATTATGTATAATACATATAATGTTTCATTTCTTTACATCATGTATATGATCATTATATTCATTCAGGTCTTATTCTTTCATATTTTATTAATTAATATAATTTACCATGGTTGTAAGTAATATTTATTAATATTGGTGAATTGTTGTTTTTTTATTCAGGTGCTCAAGATTATGAGGCGCTACTTTTATACATTGCAAACAATCTTGAGTGGATGAGTGAATGGATTGAAACATGTAAAGCACGTAATGACGGTAGGTTATCATGGCAACTACTGTCTGAATTGATTAGAGAAGCGTATCGTAGTGGAGATGGGAACGTTACGGATAGGGAAATCGATTTAGCATATGGTTTGAAAGATAGAAAGGTAAGAAATTAATTCACCTATTTATAATGTGACAAGAAGTTTGATTTTTCAGTTAATTTTCATGTTGTGTAAATTATATGTTTAATTATTAATTGAGAATGCATCTTTTTTATGTTTGGCATATTGCAGTTGAAACACCACAAGGCTATGTGGTGCAATGGTCGTCAATTTCACGTTAAACAGTTGGATGATAACAGGAAAACTTCTGATACTGGGATAACTGCAGTATTCCAGGTCACTAATGTTTCCTCCAGGAGTGATATACATCCTCGAGAATCTGAAAATAGATATTATGGGTTCTTAGATGATATATTTGAGTGTGACTTTAATTCCTTCAAAATAGTTTTGTTCGACGTCAAATGGTATAGGCTACGAATGAATGTACGTGATGATGATAGAACACTTATTCAACATGACAATGGATTTCCAATGGTTAAAACATAGCAGTTTGAAGCAGGAAAAGATCGCTATGTTTTTCCAAGCCAATGCGAACAAGTCTTTTACTCAGAGGTTCCAGGTGAGAAGGAATGGTCATTTGCTATTAGATATGATCCAAGAGGAAGGCCAGTAGAGTATACTGTAGAGGAAGAAGATGATATTGATCAAGAAGAAGATGATGTAGTGACAGATGAGCCAGAAGATGCATGGACAGACGAAGAAAATATCTTAGAAGATGAACCAGGCATAGGAGATGAGGCAACAATTATTGATGATGATGTCGATGAGGATATTATTGAAAATGACATAATTGATGATGATGATGACATGGTCGATCATTTCAACAACGTTTCTGAATCAGATGTTGATATAGATGTCGATCAGTTGGATGAAGATCAAGAAGATACAGAAGAATATTGATACAGATGTTATGTTCGAGTATGAGTTGGTATGTTATAACTTTATATTTTAATATGTAGGAATTATTGTCTGTTGGGAAAAATACTGAGAGGGGGGGTGAATCAGTATTTAGGGCTGACTGAAAACTTTTCACCAGAGATCTTATTATGTTGTTAATTCTTTACTTGGATTATTGCATCATTCTTTTAGTAAACATGTGAAAAGAAATAACAGAATAAGCCATTACACAAAAGGAACACATATGAACACCAGTATTTAAGGTGGAAACCCAATTTGGGAGAAAACCACCGCTACTGTCGTCTCAGTTTTCAATATTTATTATAAAGAAAACATCTTATAATTTTGTGCTGGCGCAGACTCATACCAGCACACAGGCACCAACCTGCAGAAGGCTTCAACCTTCTCTCATTCTCCAGCCTCTCCTGGAAGGGAGCTTCGACCCCCTGATTTAACACCAGCTTGAACTGGCAGAAAGCTTCCACTTCTATGCAGAAGACTTCAACCCTCAGATCCACCGAATTTCTTCAATTTCTTCATCAGACTTGCATCAGATCTTTATTATTTCTTCAGATCTTTATTATTTCTTTGCTGATCTTCCTAGAGCTTTTTCATTTCCTCGATCAACTCCATAGGTGCATCATGGATTCAGCGTTATCAGACAACAAAGTTCGATCATGCAGATCTCATAAAGAGATTTTTATTTACAATGCCTCTGCATGCACACCTCGTACTATGATTCTCATCACCTTATATAGTTTTCTCCTTTATTGAAACCATGGGTCAAAACCATTCAATTGCTAATGGTATTATTAAAAGTCGAACAAATCCAAATTGAAATCCCAATCTTTGTTGTTCCATGCTCGAATTGTCCCAAAGGTAATCTCTATCTCCGCCAAATAATACTATAGCCAAGGTAAAGTACCAATAGCGTGCCGCCGATGGTTTCCTTTCTTTTATTTATCAAATTCGTGGAATTTGATAAATAAATATTATTCACAACCTTTGGCAATTAAATATATAATAGAACTTTATAGTAATAACCAGTGCTTTTATCAAAAGGATTTTAAATAGACCTTTGGTTCTGGCCCCACATACATAATCGACAGCCCAATCAACATAATTTAAAAAACTGGGGCCCATCACTTACGATCGTTTCCATCCGAAGATGGAGAACACATCGCTCGGCATCATATGATCTGACGGATATCGTTCATTGATGATGCACGGATGATAACGCGCGATGGCGCGCCGTACCTTGGGTAAATTTCGCGCATCTATAGTAAATTAACAACGTCCGATGACCCCTTCCCAGATCAACGGTGCTTATCAATATCGCTGGGCATCCTGGGTCGAGCAATAATGCGCGATGGCGCGCAGTGACAAGCGGTTTTGTGGAGTCGTACAAGGACGCATGTCACGCGTTCTATGGAATCACTCCCATACCTCTTGAAAACTGCTTGCCCGTCGAAGGTGGTGCGATAGAAACCACAAACTACCTTTACTGTTTTCTCGGTCACGGTTCCGCTCTTCCACGCAAGGTTCCGTCGCGCTTCCGTTTGTTATGTTCCACCTCTTTCCTTCCAGGTTCCGTTCATGATTCCAAAGGGTTAGTCCGTGTTCCACCGAAAGTTCAATGCCAAATACTCTGTTTTAGTTCTTTCGCGTTATAACTGGTTTGCTCTCGCTCCTCGTTCCTTTCTCCATGAAAGCCAGTCAGCTCCTTACTAATAGAGTAGACCCTTCCATCATATATTTAACGAATATATATAACTCCAATGTCTACCAGTTTGGATACACTATCAACCGTATTAACATCGGTTCCTCGATCAACATACAGAGCACAGGGTTTCTTACGGATGTCAATTATCCTTCATCAGGATGCATACATATGTTCACACATGAATTAACTCGTCCTTATTTATATCGATTCTCCATTAAATACAAAGCTTTCCATCAAGGACAATCATATAATAGGATACAGGAAACATATTGCCAACATTGTCTTTAAATAATTTACTAATTATTCGGGTTTGTTGCATGTTGTTTATTATTTCAAACCAATAAATAATGGCCTTACTATTGTTTATTATTTCACAGGATTCGCAGGATTCATTTGATTCTATGGTCAGGTCTCTGAAAAAACCAATTAAACACTTAAATATTCAAGATCTGGAAGACAGGCTTTACCCCCACCATAAATTGCTGAAAAATCGGCCTTCAGTTCAGCTTGCTATGCTGAAGACGAGGGTGGATTTGCATGATCAGTTGAATGAAAATGAATCAGATATTCGGGATGCTTTTGAGGGCAGATCCATAATCCCCATAGATGAAGATCCCATTGCTGCAGAATTTCTATTTGTGTTGAAGCACAAGTATAGTGTTGTATCAGAATACAAATTAGAGGACAACTATACCAAGTCTAAATCAACTGAATCCAATTCTAGTGCTCTTGAACTTACCAAATTAAAGCCAGAAGCAGGATTTACAATCTCTAATGGGAACGGGTATGGTAGTTCCAATATTGGATTGGATGTCCGGAGCTCTGCAATAGGCACTGGACCTGATCGTAATGAACCCCAATTAATTTAGTGTGATGAAAATATGGACTTTGATGATGATCAGGAAAACAAGCCAGAGCATTTTGGCAATATTGAAGAAACTGAAGAGGTTTCATGTGATCGATTGAATCAACTCAGCCATAAGACATCTACTACAGGCTGGTTTGTATCAGAAGGAGAATCGCTTTTGCTTTCCCATGATGATGGATGCTGCTCTTTTCACGATATAGCAAATTCAGAGGTGTGGAGGTTTTAATTATTGTACTTAATTTTGGGGTTTATGGGTGTTATAATTTATACATTTTGGGATTTTATATTAGAAATAGGGAAAATCCTAGGGGTTAGATTATTCTCATGGTTTAAATTTCTATATTTGAAATAAAATTCACCAATTTCTATTTAAAAAAATGTTTTGCCTAAATATTTGATGTAGTTTAAATAGGATGTAGTTCATTTCAAAGACTGTTGAAATTTTCTAGAAACTATGATTGGGATTTCAAGAATATTTATGCACTCTTTAAATTTTCCCTTAACATAAAGGGCAATTGATGTATGAGTAATACTCGGTATTGTTTTTTTCCAATCTCCAGGAGAAGGCTGAATATAAAGCTCCATATGGGCTTACCCCAAACATGTGGGGTGATTGCTGGTTGATCAGAGCAGCTGGTTCAGATGGTCGCTCTGGTAAATATGTTGTGGCAGCATCTGTAGGTTATACATTGGACTCAGGTTTCTGTTCATGGGACTTTTATAATAAAGAAATTATGGCATTCCATACTGAATCAGAGGCCTTCACTTCAACGTCCAGTACCATCTCTCCAATTTTGGCAGAGAGGGATGTCTCAGAGAGAAATTTTGGCTTTGCAAATGTTGTGCAAGAGAATCAACATTGGTGGTACAGGCCATGTGGGCCTCTTATGGTATCTACTGCCAGTGCCCAAAAGACAGTTAATATTTATGATATTCGTGATGGAGATCCTGTGATTTCAATTTGTTTGTTTTGAAAGTTTAGGTTTCATAGTAAATCATCAATGGGCTCTAAAATAAGGCCACATTGAAATCTTGGATACATGTTTCATGCCAAAATCAGTTGTATCTTCCATAAATACACAACCTTGGACCACTCTGTATAAATCTGCTTCTCGGACAATATTACATCTCCCTCATTATACAGGTGGTGTTCTTACATGCATAGCAAAGGCATTGTTTTGGCAATCATTTTTAAGTCACTAGATATTGTGGGTACAAGGATCTAGGGTCTCCACATGAAACTGTGTTGCCTGAAGACTAACTCTGCTTGTCCTTAAATTTGTAAACATAGTAGTATGCCAATGCTTCTTTCATTTTGTATGCATAAGACGATTTTTTGTCAAAGTCCATAATTGTTTTTTAAGTTTTATCCATCCCAGTTTTGTTGTGAATGCACAGGTTTTTGGCTCAACACATATCTGTTATATCTTTGTACTTTTCCTTTACTAACTATTTGAAATTTCTAGTTATATTTAGAGGTGTCTTTTAAGGGATGAGGGGAATTACTTGGATTTAGTGCTTCCAGGCTTATCATTTATTCTCCAAATGAAGCCCTGTAATCTGTAACACTATATGGGCATGCAGCTCACTTGTTAAAATATAGTTGATACAATACGTTGTACATGAAGCCTGGAATTGTGTACATTCCTGGAATATATTAATTTGCAGGCATGCTTAAAATAGAGATAGGTTTTGATAAAATCAAAAAACCTGAACATGAAGAAAAAAAAGAGGCAATTATTTTATACAGATAGAACCAAGACACTATCTCCTTATTAATAACAAAACCTCAGTACAAAATTCATATGTACAAATTCTAGAAGTCGAAAGTTGAAAATTTCTGAAATGGAACCAGGCCCTTTTCAAAAGAATAAATTTAGTAAAAACGAGGGTGAAGAAAGTTATCTTATCAAAATTTCCACATACCGTGTTAGTAAGGAATGACTACGAGTCCTGAGCAGTGAGACTGAGGAATTGCTCCTTTGCTGCAGGTTGCAGTTCTCTTCTCCAACACGATGAAAAGAAAATTCTTAGCTTTGGAGTCTGAAGCCGGAGTCACAACTTGGAAGTTGGTAAAAAAAATTATCAGGGTTGTTGCCAGTTGGCTTGGAGTTCGCAGCCTAATTAATTTTCTTTAATGCATTTCCTTCAATGCTGTGCCAGTTGTCACTGGACAGCAACCTTTACAATAAAATTTATTAGACCCGTCACGCTACGAGGAAAATTTGACGTGATCACTGATCATTGATTTCTTATTGTGATAACAAACATTGGAGATTTACTATCCTGTTTTAAAGTTTCATTTTTATTTTTTAAAATTGAAACCGCCGTCGGCATACCGACGCCTTGTAAGCGTCGCTCTTCTGACATTTTGAACGATTTCCATTTTCGTCGGTCTTGTGACGTTCGTCGATATTGCGACCGTTCTAGAAACGTCGGAAGAGCGACAGAAAAAAGAGGTCGGAAGGGTGACGTTCAAAATTTCGAACCACATTTCGTTGGAATTGCGACAGTTCTTCCTGGCGTCGATATTGTGACGCTTCTGGAAAGCGTCGGTCTTGTGACACTTTTGCAATACGTCGGTCTTCTGACACTTTTGTACAGTGTCGGAAATGCGACAGTTTAGACATATCAGAAGAGTGACAGTATAAAGACGTCAGAAGAGTGACGTTCAAAACATCGGACGACATTTCGTCATAATGGCGAGACTTTACAAACGTCGGAAGAGCGACGTTAAAAACGTCGGACCAAATTTCGTCGGAATGGCAACACTTTACAAACGCCGGTTTGGGAAACGTCGAAAGAGCGACGCGTGTTTGGAAGCAACGGGGAAGTGTCGGTAGTGCGACACTTTGTAAAGGCGTCGGAATTGCGACCACACGACAAACCACATTTTTCCCAGCCTCGAACTGTCGCTCTTGCGATGACTGTGTGTCGGAATAGCGACGATTTGGCCGTCAGAAATTGCGCCAAATTTTCTAATGAGTATTGCATGCCTCAGCCCACAAGTGAAGGGGTAGGCCCTAATCATGCAACATCGCCCGTGCAGCACCCACGATCGTTCTGTTCTTCCGCTCAGCAACCCCATTCTGCTGTGGGTTATGAGGTGCAATGAGCTCTCTCTGAATCCCTTCTGCACTGCAAAAGTCCTTGAATTCAGCAGAGATGAATTCACCACCATTGTCGCTCCTAAGAGCCTTCACATGCTTCCCCGATTCCTTCTCAACCAACGCCTTGAACTCACAGAACTTTGAGTATGTCTCGCTCTTCTTCTGCATGAAGAAGATCCAGCACTTCCGAGAGAAATCATCAATAAAGATCACATA
The DNA here is from genome assembly GCA_034641835.2 of Pinus albicaulis. Taxonomy (NCBI): domain Eukaryota; kingdom Viridiplantae; phylum Streptophyta; class Pinopsida; order Pinales; family Pinaceae; genus Pinus; species Pinus albicaulis. Next base: position 344,208,500 of record CM076575.1, on the reverse strand, counting down.
GTACTTGTGCTTTGCTGTCGAAGCTACTGAGAAAGGTCCACACACGTCTGTGTGAATTCTCTCAAGGATCGCCGTGGCGCGAATATCCCTTCTCGTGAAAGGTGGCTTTCACAAATTTTCCCAAGGTACACCCTCGTACCGATCCGACCGCGCAAGAGTTCCCTTAGGAAGCCCAATAGAAATCTGCTGCAGTATCTTCAAAGCTCCATGGTGAAGGTGGCCCAATCTTCGGTGCCACATCTCACCATCATCCCGGCTCACCACTCCTTCCGCCTTTCATGCCATTGCTGCGCAGCCATATACTTGCAACTGATAAAGGTTCTTGATTCGAACCCCTATCTTCTGAGTTTCTCCAGTTGTCTTACTGCGCAGGAAAGCCTTTCCCTCGCCGAAGACAACATCATACCCCTTGTCTTCTAACATTGCCACAGAGATCAGATTCTTCTTCAATCCTGGAACATGCATCACTTCCTTCAATACGAAGGGCTTACCAGACTCCCTCTCAAAGGAAATGGTATCGTTACTAACAGACCGTATCTACCATCATCACCCATCTCGATGTGCACTCCAAGATCTTTCTCATCCAGATCCGAAACAGCATCTCGATTCCCGCCATGTGAAAAGACGCACCACTGTCTAAAAGAACCACATCGATCCCATCACACTTGAGACCAAGCATACTATCACAGCAACCACCAACCGCGAGGCTATGGCCTCCGCGCATCTCGCAATTTGCTTATTTTTCTTCTTTGCGTACAATTTGTGGCATACTGTCCGTGCTGGTGACAGTGAAAACACTTCACCTTAGACATGTCTTGCTTCTTGCCTTTCGCACTGGAATGAGAAGCTTTCTTGCTCTTCCCCTTCTTTTATTTGGCAGCCAAAGCGCAATTTTCTTCATCAGATGCCTTTGATGAAGATCCGTCTCTGGTATTCCACCGTATCTCCTCTTGCACAAGATCCGAACAAAGTTGCTCCCATCCTGGAAATTTCTCCCGACCATTGACAAAATCCTGATAGGCATGCCAACTCTTTAATAGACCAAGGAGAGCCAAGCTCACCAATTCCTCATCATCGACAGTCACCCCCACACTTCCCAGTTCATCCCTGCATTGGATGAACTTCGTGAGATACTTCGGCATACTGTCGCCTTTCTCCATCTTAATATGTCTGAGTCTATCCTTGAGCGCCAACTTCCTCTAGTCACTCTTGCTCTGGAATAAATCTGTCAACGATTTCCACATCAAGTATGGAGAAGCTTTTCCATGCATGCTGGATACAATGTGATCCTTCACGCCCTCCAACATAATTCTTCGACATTTCGCCATCTTCTTTTGCCAAGCCTCAACTTGAGTAGCATCAGTAGGCTTTGGGATCTCAGCTTCTATGAAATCCTTTAGCCCGTTATCATCTAATACCGCCTCCATCCGATCCTTCCATGCAACATAATTCGAACTGTCCTCAAGGGCATATTCCAGTCGCAATCCGTTGAAATACATTTCAACTTTGGCACCAAGAAAACTACTGCAAATTCGAATTCCAAATTCTGCTTCAAATTCGAATTCCAAGCTCAAAACTCAGCTGCTTCTGGATCTGTGAGAAAAAATTATTTCTAGCACAGAGATCGACTGTAAGGGAATTTACTGGATATATCACCTTTAAAAGAAAGGATGGATCCAGAGGCTACTCCGGCCTTTTATACACTTATCTACTCTAAAATAATTGTAATCACTGTAATAGATCCGATGATCAATTGGCTGATACCATGTACCTGAATAATTTGGTCAATTATTCACCGAGATTATCCCGATTACACACTATTTAAGCTTCATGCATAATACATAACCTCTTCTACAATTGATCCTCAATATACGGAAATAGAAAGAAGTCGCATGCGCTCATTAAAACATAATCAAACACACATATCAACACAGGATGTAATGGGCAAAGCAATAGCTGAAAACCCCCAACTATCTCTCGTATATTATAATGATAGAGAACATGTAACAATACATAGCACAATACTTTCACAAGTATCAGTACTATCTTCCCAAAGTTACACATTAACTAATCGAGATTTGAACAAGTCTCGGGTTCAAATCTCCTCCACAAGTCTGCCTGCCTCTACTGCGCAATCCAAGTTGATTAATGATGAGATCCAAGTTCGAATCCCACTAGCTCCAACTGCACAATCCTCATTGGCAATCTCCATCAATGTGTGTGCAAATCTCATGCACAATCATGGTCACAACTGATAGTCACACTCACCCTTTCACCCACCTCTAACACTGGTCTCCACTGAACTGTCCATGCATTGCAGTTAACTGATGTGTTCTTTAGTTGATTTATGAGTTAATAATTAGTGAATTAATTAATAATTAATTCACACCACTTCATCACTAGTGTATTTATCAGTTAGAATAAATACAACTAGTTCAACTAAGTTAAACCAAACACAACTCCACCAACTGTCTCATCAACTCCACCAAACTCTGCCACATGAGTTCTAACTGAAGTCAACCATGCAATAGCTCAACTAACCCTTAGGAAAAGCGTATTTCCTTCTGTCAGCTACATGTGCCACATCCAAGCATCAAAATGAAGTGCTCCAAGAGGAAAATATAATGTTTATAGTCTAAATATTATTAAGGGTTAATAATATTTGACTATTCTATTTTTAGCCCGGCAGTCTAAAAATAGAATCCGCCCAATGTCTAAAAATAGAGGTCCATCTATTTTTACCAACTCAACCAATCATCCATAAATAGCATCCTGCAACTCATAGACCATGATCCATATGTCTAAAAATAGACATAGTCTAAAAATAGACTTTGCGCCAAAAATAGCCTACGGGCCCACTTAGTGAAGGCGACTTCATTTCACTAAGCTCCATCATCTTGTTGCATTTTCAACAGCTCCTACTTCCAAAATTAATGTCGTGTCATTTGAAAAAGGAAAAAGTGATAAGCAACCAAGAGGTAAGAAAAAGGGGAAATCAAAGAAAAAGAAAACTTCTCACCAGCAGGAACGATCATCTGATCAATCCTTTGGACCACGGAAACCTCATTATCCATGCATAATCTGTAACGAGGAAAATTTTGTTAGGGATTTTCCTCATCGTGCTAAAGTCTCAAAAATTATCAAGACTTCTCATGCACCAGTTGTGTTGACAGACCCATTCCAAAATCCGGACAAAAATTTGGTTGCTAGGGATCCAGCTCCTAGTTCCCAAGTGTTAATGTTATCCACCACAAAACCTTCACAAGATATTTTGGTGTCGACGCAAAATAAATACTATGGTAGTTTGGCTACTGATCAACCTACTACCTCGACAATGAATCCATCTAATGAATCGGTACCACCTCCTGTTATTCCTGAAATGACATTTAAGCCACCAAAGGGAGTAATTCATAAATCAACATATAATCCTCGAGGAAGAGCTGCACAAAATTATAATATAGTTGAAGATTTGGCTCAATCCCCTTCAACTATGTTTGCTCTTGAGGTATTACAAAATTTTCCCTCCCAGAAACAGCGTTTATTGTCGGCCATTGGTGGAATTGATCCGACTGATTCTAATCTTGTCGTCTTTAATCGTACGGGCTATGTGCCGCAATTACCAGCAGAATTGGCATTCTCCATCCAAATAAATGTTCTCAATCACCTTTTTCATCGCACTATTATTGATGAGGGAGCTTTTGGGGCCCTTGTTTTTGAAACCTTGGTTAGAACATTTTGAATTTTGACCTTTTGAGTTGCAGCATGAAGACACATGGCAATCGCGACCGCGTCGCAACTACCAGGAGTCGCGGAGCTATCAAGGTGGTGCGGAAGCATGAGATAGCTGAAGAAAGAACACGCACAAGTACAGATGAAGAAAACACACAGCAAAAGACAGAAAGCGGAACACACAGATAACAGGAGAGAAGATGGAAGCAGCTGAAGAAAAGACAAAGAGGAACTGATAGTCGCGATAGCGGGTGAATAAATAACAGTCACCCTGCTGAAAGGAGAAGAATGCTGCAGAGGTTGCGAAGCTCGTGAAAGGAGAAGAAGCACAGAGCGACTGCGGGAAATCATGCATGACATTTCTGTGGTTCCTAATCTTCCCTATTCTACCTTTCTGTTCCGTAGGACATCTGTATCAGAGTTGTAAGCTATCGCTGAAAATGCTATGTAATCATGTGCTTGGCCAAGAGATTAATATAATGAAAGGTTGTTGTCTCAATAAGAGGTTTACATGCATGTAATGTGTTTATGCTGGTTTAAAATTTTATTTGCTAATGTATGAATGCTTCTTAAGTGCTCTTGCGTATATCACTCTGTCTATATAATCAATGCATTGTCCATCATGAGTTGCGACTTTGTTCCTTGCCATCGATCTCATCCCCTTCTGCATGTGGTTGCGGCACGCCTCGGGTGAGACTCACTGCTCTCCGGAGTAGGGTGAAAATTTCGGCGTGATCCTAGACTACATCGGACCCCTTTGTTGGCCACAACTCCTGAACCTGGGTCTTGTCCGCGAGACCTGACTTCTCGCCAACAAATGGTTCTGTTGTCGGGACCTGCATGTTCTGAGGGGAACTAGATCATGGTATCGAGGATTTTTGAAGGAGAGATACGGCGATGGTGGGATAATCATCTCGACCAATTCATTGCTCAGCAAGTAGAGCTGACCAAGAAAAAGGAGGCGGAAATCAAGGAGCTCTTCCTTTTCTCTGACTCAGCCAGTGATACATATGAAATTTTCTAGGGAAGGTTCCCTATCGACCTTTAGAATTGGTTGCAGAGATTACGAGCGACGGTGCCTCGAGAGAGCTTGCGGAAGATAAACCGCAGGTGGGCGCACAAAGATCTGGTAGCACTGCATCGGGGGGACACTGAACTAACCCGCGCGGTGGATTTTTGGGTAAGGACCACATTGGAAGGATATACTGTGGAGTTTGCTGCTTAGTGCTATCAATCCTTCTCAAAGGCCAAGGTTGTCTTCCACTCAAGGCTAAGAGGGAAGCTGCTTAAGGAGATTCCGCTGTGGATTAAAGCTCTGATGGTGGATGAAGGGTTGATTGAATTCCACAAAACGAGTATGGAAGTGTAAACCACCCGTGCTGGGGGAAGGGTTGAGGGGACCGATGCTACGTAGAATGTGAAAGCGAGAAGTGGGGAATGGATGTTGAGGCCGCATGCAAGTTGAGGGAGCGACGTGCGCATTGGCGAGCACAGATCGGCGATAGGTGGCGAAGAAGGGTGATGCGAGATTTGAAGAGATGGGAGATCGAGGGGAAAAATCAGAAGGAGGTGCCTCAGAGGATAGGAATTATGGATTTGGATACCCGGGAAGAAGACGGGACAGCGGTGGAAGTGCGGCGGGTGCATGGGAGCCCAGCAACGCGAGGGAGAGAGATGGTGACTAACGAAGACGATGAAAAGATGCAGCCCGAAGAGAGTTCCGATGATGAATGGCACGGCATGATGCAGCGGATGTTTCAAGAGCAAACGGCACTCACCTCTCCAGGAAGCCCTACTTCCCACATTCTGCATGGCCAGGATCCCTACCTTCCCCTGGTACTGTATCAACCTTTAAGTAATATTTTCATTCAGTTACAAGCATTGAGTCAGTCATACAGTATTTCATCAGTGTCAGTAACGTCCGGTAATAGCAGCGTTACTTGTAGTGTTGTATTCCCTAGTGGAACCGTTACGCAACCAGGACCTGGAGGATTTATCCTGGTCAATACTCTGCAAGTACACATGGCTGAATCTTTCACCCGGTATCCAGAGTTCTCTGGCCGGGGCAATGATGATGTAGAGCAACACTGGTATCTGTGCGAAGCCATCTGAAGGGCTTGGCAGATGCCAGATGCAGGGAAGTTAATAGAGTTCCAAACCATGCTCAGAGAGAGGGCTCTACAATGGTTTATCAAGTGGTCTGAGGCTCATCCTAACCCCGTAATTGTGGACATAAAGCGGGATTTTTTCCGCGAATTCAAGCTTCCCCAGACAGACCAGCAGGGCTTGTCCGAGCTGTGGGAAATTAAGCAGAAGGAAGGTGAGACCGCGTGGGAGTTGATGCGGCGATTCAAGGACACGATCGGGAAACGCAGCTACCTGATCGATCCAAACCACCAGAGGGACTGGTTCATCAAGGCTCTGCTTCCCTTGACACGAACCCCTCTCACTCAGCAAAATATTGATAATCTGCAGGACGCCTTGGAGCAGGCCATGAAGATTGAAGCCATGGCGGGCTACCCCCAGGAATACCGGGGGGGAACGGCCCCGCAAGATCCTTCTTTGATAGGGTTGCAACACCAGATCGCCAGCTTTACTGAAAAGCTCAAGGAACTCCAGCCGGTGAGACCAGCGCGGCCGAATGTTTGGTGCACTTATTGCCTGGTCGAGGGCCACGTCGCAACCGAGTGTCCCCGGTTGCGTGGCGCAGGGGTAGGACCCTCGGTCGCGGCAATCCAAGGGGGTCCACCACCTGGTGGTGGCGCGGAAATGAATCCGCAGGGGGTCTACCAGCCGCAACAGCCTTACGCAGGGTTCCCACCTCAACCGGGTTCCTCCACCACAGAGTATTGCGATATTTTCCGAACGCTAGGGCATCCTCCTCGGATGTGCCCGATACTACAGAAGTACTCCACGGTCCCAAACAATGTGTACTACAAATTTTTTGTTTCCATGACTCACAACACTGAGCAGTGCAGGGTGCTCGACACACTTGCGGATCGATTGGATCGTCCCTCCTACAGGGTGAACAAGGCCCCAAGGGGAAGAGGCGGCGGCATGCAGGGAGGCCGCACAGGCGGACGCGGTCCAGTGAAATGTTACAACTGCGAACAGGAGGGTCACGTGGCTCGAGAATGTCCCCTTCCGCAACGACCCTAGTGTTCCCAGTGCCAGGTAAACGCCCACGCCACAGAGGATTGTCCGAAGCTCATCAAGAAGTGGGAAGAACGGGCGAGGCAGAGGGGAGTGAATCTGATAAACTCAGAGCCGCGAGGGACCGCGACCCCAGACATGCAGAACGTGGCGATCGTGATGAGGGGCGGGAAGAAAACGGAGGAGGATACCCACGGGAAGGAGCTAGCACGAGTGGTTCGGCCGGCATCCCCGAAGATGTTAATCAGGCCCGAAGCCCAGAAGAAGTATTTCTAGGAGGCAGTTGAGGCGTTTGCCCAGCTACGGGACGCGGGAGGTCTGGAGGAGCCCGTGCTTCCAGAATCTGGGGCGTAGAGCGTCACAGGCACTGTGATCGAGGACTGGCTCCAGCTATTCCTCAGGATTATTGACAATGCTGCGCTGTGGCAGCAGCTCAAGCATGCTTTGGAAGGAGCACTACAGGGGCACACAGGACTTAGAGATCCGGCAAACATTGCCCCTCAATACGTGCAGCGCGTCAAGCGGAACAAGCAACGAACAGGCAAAGAATTCCGGCTTAACACGCAGGTTGCGAGATTCCAAATCAGCGATACCATGCTGGATTTGGGGTCCGACGTCAACATCCTGCCACGAAAGACGTGGGAGGCCCTTGGAAGGCCACGGCTGGCCTACTCGCCAATCTAACTCAGGATGGTGAACCAGTACTGTATTCTGCCAATCAGTCGGCTCGAGGGTGTCGAGGTCGACATTGCGGAGGTGAAGACATACACCGATTTTGAGGTTATTGATATCATGGGCGACAAGGATCCTTATCCTGCCTTACTCGGAATTGACTGGGCTTTTGAGAATTACGCCATCATCGAGCTTAAAAAGGAGCTGATGATCTTTGAGGATTGGGAGGTACGGGTCACCCAGCCCCTTGACCCGTATCAGGGCCTGCGATATATGGAAACAGTGGACAATCGGGAGGATGCTCAGATGATGGACCACCTTTATCAGATGACTGCAGGAAAGCGGGACGACTATATTAACCCGACCACGACTGGCTTTGTCAGTTGGCGGAGTGTACAGAGCTCGGAACTCGGATCCGAACTCACGTGGGAAGACTGGCAGCAAGGGGGGTATGAGACCACCACGCGGAGATGTGCTACCATTGCCCAAGTCCGGTGGGTGGGGACTGAGATCCGCAGATATCCCACCTTGTCAAACATGCAAGCTGTCAATACTTTTATTACCAAGGTGGAAGACATGGTCCCAGCCGAAAGTCAGATGCCACTTTTGGATGTGGCCTTACAATCCATGTCGTCTCGGTGGTGGAAAAATCACCGCAACACTCTGTTGTGATGGGATTGCGTGGCGGATGCTCTATGGGCACACTTTAAAGAGGATGAAGGACCTCGCAGTATGCTTAAGTATCACAGAACTTCCAACCGGCGACACCATTTGCGGGCCTGTGAGGAGCAGTGGCGCAGCATCAGGTACCCGGAGGAGCTGTGGGTCCACAGGTTTATCCACTCCTTGGATACAATCCCCCAGCTTGGTACCTAGAAGAAGAGCGGAAATGGGGAACCCGCTCTTGGCAGGAAGTCACGGACAAGTTCATTCGGTGCTTCTTGTTCGAAGGGGAGACGACACAGGAGTCTCGGGCCCTACAGGCAATCAAGGAGGTCTTGTTTTTCCGCCATCCCAAGCCCGACAGGGGCCCGGTTGTGTCACGACCTGAGGCCAGGTGCAAGTTGGTTTGCCACCGGATTGACGGCAATCCGAATGATGATAGTTTGGAGGACCTCAGGCATCTCTATTTTGATGAAAAGGAAGGCGAGCGGAACATCAGTGAAGAGCCGACGACTGAAGGAGTCCATTTACAGCCACTAAAGATGAAGAAGCTGAACATTGGAACAGACGAGAAACCCAAGTTGGCAACGGTGGGATATTACTGGGACGAGGAAACGACAAAAGAAATTTTCAGCCTCCTCCGGGAATACGAAGACTTGTTCCCATCCTCGGTTGCAGACCTGAAGGGGATCAAGGGGGACCTTGGCGAAATGCACATCGTGCTGAAACCGGGGGCCAGGCCGGTGAAGCACTGACCCTACCGGCTGAACCCACGTATCAAAGAAAAGGTCAAGATGGAGATTGACAAGATGCTGGCTACAAGTCTTATCTTTCCAGTAGAAGAAGCAGAGTGGGTGAGTCCCATTGTCATTTAGAACAAGAAGTAAAAAGCGGAGATACGTATCTGCGTAGACTACCGGAGTCTGAACAATGCATGCATCCACGATCCGTTTCCCACTCCTTTCAGCGATGAATTTCTAGATCATGTTGTGGGAAACGAAGCCTATTCCTTCACTGATGGGTTTTCGGGCTACCATCAGCTGCGCATTGCCGAAGAAGACAAAGCAAAGATGACATTCACCACTGAGTGGGGATCATTCACATACCACGTTATGTCGTTTGGTCTGAAGAATGCACCAACTGTGTTTTCCCGGATTGTAATTGTTGCGTTCCGAGGGTACATTCACAAGTTCCTGGAGGTCTACATGGACGACTGGACCGTCTACAGCCTGTTGAAGAAACATGCCTCCCTTTTGCGTATTATGTTCGACCGGTGTCGTCAGCTGCAGATTTCCTTGAACTTGAAGAAATGTATTTTTGCAGTTCCATTCGGCACACTCTTAGGCCACGTGGTGTGCAAGCAGGGGGTCTGTGTCGATCCCGCCAAGGTCGCGGTAATAGTTCACATGGAAGCCCCCAAAACCGTGAAGCAGTTGCGTGCACTACTCGGGCACACAGGATATTACAGGTGGTTTATCCACAACTACGCAAAGATTACGGCCCCTTTGGAGAAACTGTTGCGGAAGTCAGAAGTATTCCAGTGGACGGAGGAGTGTAGGAAGGCCATTGACACCTTGAAGGAGAAGTTGGCGACGGCACCCATACTTGTTCATCCCGACTGGGATAAGCAGTTCCATGTGCATATCGATGCATCCGGTATTGCACTTGGGGCTGTCTTGGTGCAACCCAGGGAGACGACAGTTGACCACCCCGTCTACTTCGCCAGCCGCAGGTTATCAAATGCAGAGAAGAATTACACCACGACCGAGCGGGAGGCGTTGGCGATGGTGTACTCCCTCCAGAAGTTCCACCACTATATTCTGGGCGGCAAATTCAAATTCTTTACGGACCACTCTGCATTGAAGTATCTGGTGAATAAGCCTGTTTTGGAAGGACGGATCTGTCGTTGGCTTCTACTTTTCTAGGAATTCATGTTTGAGGTGATTGTCAAGCCCGGCAGGTTGAATGTCGGTCCCGATCATTTATCCAGGTTGGAGACAGGAGAGAACGAAGGCTCGTTGGACGATCAGCTGCCAGATGCCGACCTCTTTCAAGTCGAAGCAGTATCGGATTACTTGGCTGACATTGCCACTTATCTGACCACGGGACAATGCCCTCAGGATTACACCCTGCTCCAGAAACGCCACCTAGTTGTCCGGGCGGCCGACTACCAATTGATTGTGGGGCAGCTATACAAACTGGGCCTCGATGAGGTGTTGCGCAGATGTGTCCTTGACCACGAACGGGAAGCGGTGATGTGGGAATGTCACAGCGGTGTTGCGAGAGGGCATGTGGGTCTGAAGCCCACCGTAAGAAAGGTGCTCCAAGCTGGCCTGTGGTGGCCAACAGCACATGCTGACTGTAAGGCCTACGTGAAGCGCTGCGATGTTTACTAGCAGACGGGAAGGCCCTCTCACCGGGACGAGCTTCCTCTACACCCAGTGCATGTGTTGCGGTCGTTCGAAAAGTGGGTTGTCGATTTTGTAGGTCCCATCGCCCCGGTCGCCAGACACTCCAAGGCCCGGTACATCATTACCACCACGGATTACCTCACCCGGTGGGCTGAGGCAGTGGCGGTACGTGACTACTCGGCGGAGACCGCTGCCTGGTTCATTTTTGAACACATCATCAGCCGGTTTGACTACCCACGAAGCTTAACCAGCGATCAGGGTAAGAATTTAATTAATGCCACGGTCAAGTCACTACTGGACACATTTATGATTCAATCACAAAAGCAGCCCATACCACCCGTAGGCCAATGGTACTGTGGAAGCATTTAACAAAATTCTTGAAAAAGGCTTGACTAAGATTTGCAATGCTCAGCGCGACGATTGGGATGAGCGTCTCCCAGTAGCATTGTGGGCGTACCAGACCACGGTGAAATGCTTGACCAATCAGATGCCATTCCAGTTGGTGTATGGTCGGGAAGCTGTGATTCCCGCCGAGTTCACTGTACCCAATCTTTTAATCGCTACGTCTCTTCAGTTCTCAGAAGAGGAGTCACTTCGAGAATGCCTCCAGGAGCTACAGGAGCTGGATGAGGCCCGATTCCTGGTGAACTTCCACCAGAAGGTTCAGAAGGCCAGGCAGAAAGCGTGGCACGACCGCCACCTCAAGAACAAAGCATTCCAAGTTGGCGGCAAAGTTCTCTTATATGATAGCCGGTTCCAGAAGTTTCCAAGCAAGCTCCAGATGCACTGGTTGGGACCCTACTTTGTCATCGAGATCCGCGACTCAGGAGCCGTTCGGTTGGCACAGCTGGACGGTACAGTTCTCCCTGGGTGGGTGAATGGCGCACGCCTGAAACCCTACCAGGAGTAGGTACCTTTCACTTCTCATCAATAACTCTCGCACCCGAGAGCACCCGTAGCGTAGCTTAGTCGAATAACTCTCCCGCAACCGGGATGAGCGTAGGGAGTCTTTTCCGTTCATAGGTAGTCTGTCAATAACCGCTCAGTTGCGGGGGCAGCACCGCAACCGACTGTGGTTGGGGCGGCGCCTATCCAGCGTGTCATCCTTGTAGGATCCATCCACGTGCCTATATCAGTCCAGGTCATTTCTGTCAGTCCGTAGGATCGCTCAGATTTGCATCATAAATTACCATAAGTAGGAAGTAACCATACCATAATCATTTGCCATCATCCGCAGTTCCCTCATCCGTCATGTCCGCCCATTTCCCCATGCCGCCGTCAGCAACTGTCAGATTACACACAGGCATGTGATCGATCGCACGATTATCGTAGGCAAGAAGGCCAGCAGGAATTAATTATCGTTATGCGGTCTCATCAACTCCGCTCGTGCCAGGTGATGACATAACTTGCATGGAGACCAACAGCACGAGAATGCCGGACCAGTTCAATTTGGCAATTGCAGCGACACCAGAGCGGTTGAAGTCTCAAAACGCACCGCACCAAGATAGAACCTCCAGGAGAATTCTCCAGGTTTACCAGCGCCGTGCCAAAATGCCAAAGGCTCTCCTATCCATTGTTGAACCGGCGCTGGACAGTCGGATCCACAGGACAGAGTCGCTGGTTGGCAAATACGACTGTGCAGCGTTGATAGATGCCAACCTGTCCGACCCGGTCGAATTCCCCTCCCTCCATTGGCAGACATATATGGAGCATCACTACACACCAGGCGGTAGTCCAGCCAACCAAATGCGACCAGAGTACAGGGGCCTCCAGCAATCGTCCCTTATGAATTTAAGAACTCTTCCTGTATTTGGGACTACCGGACCGGCCCTGCAATGCACCCGGTTCCTCCTCAGCCGAATTCAGAATGGGTCCTTGTGGCTAAACAAGGAGATCCCCATTCACGCTGAAGACATTCATCGCCTCACAGGGCTGTCCCAGAATGGCGCAGACGTCTCCGCTGCCGGTCAGACATCTTCCAAGCGCGCATGAAAGTCGGGTGATACAGACCTCTATGCCAAATATGGCACTCGCCGGGGGGGGAAAGGTGCCAAAATTGATCTGATTAACAAGCCGGAGATTCGGTTCGCTTGCTATCTCATTGCTAGCAAGACGATGCGGCATTATACCAAAGGAGAGTGCACCTTGGATACCATCTCCATTGCGGAGCACTGTGTCCAAGGCACCAGGCTGAATTGGTGCTCTTTCGTGCTCAAAGAACTGTTCGTGGCATGCGAAGAGAATTATAAGCGCACCACTAGTTTCATCTATGGTTACTTGATTGTAGCTTTTTCCATGTGGAAATGGAACATTCCTCCTGTCTGGCTGCCGACAGAAACTACCGCGAGCCAGCCCCTCACGATGAAATTCACCCCGTGGCAGGTGTCCTCTGACCCCAGCACTAAACAGGTGAATGCGGAAGCATTTCGGGCTTGGTACGGGCTAATGATAGATGTGGTGGCTAACCAGCAACGGGTGCCCAGGAACCTGTTAGACGCCTATAGTGAGCAGGTATGGTTCGGGGTAAGCCACAGGCACACTTACCTCCGCCCCACTTGCGTGCTGGAAGCCACCTTCCACATGGCGCCGCTCAAATTCCAGCTGGACGATGCTACCTTTCACTGCGAGGTCTCTGCGTGGCCGGGGGTCACAAAGCACATCCGTGACGGGATCCCCAGGTACAACTTTGAGCGGATGCTGCCGACGCAACGGCCTAACCTTTTCAGGATGCAGCCGAGACGGGTGCGGCAGGGCCCTCACAGGCCACGGCGGAACCTTTTCAGGATGCAGCCGGGACCTCACAGGAACTCCCTGAATCATTGGTCCTCGTCGTCCAACACTTCAATACTCAGGTACGAAGTCTCAACGTGGCGACCCAATTTATTTCAAGCGGTGCCCCTTTGTTTCCTTTATTTTCTAAATTCCAGCTCAGTCGTTCTCTTTCTCTGTCCTATACTGCCCCTCTCACTTCTCCCATCCCTACCAACTTATTCACTTCTACCAGCCCCATCATCACCCCAATGGGCGATATGGGCCCGGGACCTGATCAATTAGACCCCCCTCCATCCAAGCGGGCCCGCACCACCGTCACTGATCCGGTGGTGGACCTTACTGATGACGATCCACCACCCACTCCACTCACATGGACATTAATTCCGAGGAACCCCTTATCGACCCCTCTGAATTCATCAATATTCGCCTCCCCCATACCTCCTCCACACCGTCCACCGCTCCCTCCACCGTCCAGCCACCTGTCACTTCATCTGTTCCATCAAACTCATCTGCCACTGTATCCGACCCCCTTATCTGGGAACTCTTTGGAGGAGACCACGGGGCTGAAGTCACCTCCAGTACTTGGCCGTAGTACCACCAGTCGACCCCATGGCCACACCCCAGGGTTCTTTCTCTACTATATTTACCCGGCTGGCCAACGTTGGGGCTGACTCGGTCGAAGCTCCGCCTGAGCATGCTGACCCACCCCCACAGGCCAGACCACTCAGCAAGAACGGCCAGATTCCAACATGGGCACCTCAATGCAGCAACAGACACCGGTGTCCCCTCTTGAGAATTCCAACAGATCAGTGACCAGTGGGCAACCTTTGCAAGAGCGAATGCCGGAGCAGGGCGCTTCCAGCACCACCAACATAGAAACATGGGGTACAACCCAGTTGTACCTATTCATTCAGCGAGCGGCCCTGCAGGCCAAACAGCTTCATTCAGAGCTGCAGCAGCGGTGCGATGAGCAGCACCATCAGATCATAGTGCTTACTGAACAGCACGACCAGCTAACCAAGGAGAAGGCCTACCTGCAGGAGCAGGTCACCATTTCCACTCAGGCGTTCTCAGACCTATGGCCCGTTGTAAGGGCTCACCATGCCCCACTTCCTAACGATATAGCAGAGAGAAATGTGGTCGTCCAGGCTTACCACATTCAGTCTGCCTTCACGGGTCTACGCAGGGAGAATCAGGAACTTCAAGCGGCGTTAGTCGCATGGCCCGCGCTCCCTGACCCGCAGATTGTATACTCAGAACAGGTGGCCGCCAAGCAGACCCAAGCAGCTCACATGCAGGTGACCCTTCACTCCACGGCGCGCGAGGCCTACGACCTCCTGCGAAGTCTGCAGGAGTGTTCACTCGCCCTCACGATCAAAACGCAGTCTATCTCTGCCCAGCTGCAACAAATTTCCAGGGAAATTCAGGAGACCGCAGATCCCGCGCGGTTGGATCAACTATATGCCCAGGCGGACGAGCTTGAGGTTCAAATGCAATAGACCGAGGCCAACTCAGCAACGGCCAAGCAGATAATTCGGGAAATCCATTCGCCCATTCAAGCCAGTGCCAAATCCATACAACAGCTCGCTGCAAAGGCCGAGACCCAGCTTACCACGATGTTCGGGGTTGTCCCGGTGAATATAGAGGAGGCCGCTGCCACCAGGATCACTGAGGAAGCCGACTCGCTAATGCAGGGATGGCAGCAAGCTGTGTCGGATTTCACCGGGCTCAAAGATATAGCGCTCTGCAAGGTCCCGGAGTTGGGGCCCTTGTTTGAACAGCCGCTTGGAGGAGCACAGCAGGAAAGGGCACGAGACGAAGGCACACAGGCCGAACAGGGCATGGGAGCTAGCGGGGCAATGGAGGTGGAAACTATCATTTGTGATTGACTCGGGAACGAGTCAAGGAACTGTGGTCGGGGCCTGTTGGGGCCCTTGTTTTTGAAATCTTGGTTAGAACATTTTGACTTTTGACCTTTTGAGTTGCGGCATGAAGACACATGGCAATCGCGACCGCGTAGCAACTACCAGGAGTCGTGGAGCTATCAAGGTGGTGCGGAAGCATGAGATAGTTGAAGAAAGAACACGCACAAGTACAGATGAAGAAAACACACAGCAGAAGACAGAAACTGGAACACACAGATAACAGGAGAGAAGATGGAAACAGCTGAAGAAAAGACACAGAGGAACTGATAGTCGTGATAGCGGGTGAATAAATAATAGTCACCCGGCTGAAAGGAGAAGAATGCTGCAGAGGTTGCGAGGCTCGTGACAGGAGAAGAAGCACAGAGCGACTGCGGGAAATCATGCATGACATTTTTTTGGTTCCTAATCTTCCCTATTCTACCTTTCTGTTCTGTAAGACATCTATATCAGAGTTGTAAGCTATCGCTGAAAATGCTATGTAATCATGTGCTTGGCCAAGAGATTAATATAATGAAAGGTTGTTGTCTCAATAAGAGGTTTACATGCATGTAATGTGTTTATGCTGGTTTAAAATTTTATTTGCTAATGTCTGAATGCTTCTTAAGTGCTCTTGCGTATATGACTCTGTCTATATAATCGATGCATTGTCCATCATGAGTTGCAACTTTGTTCCCTGCCATCTATCTCATCCCCTTCTGCATGTGGTTGCGGCACACCTCGGGTGAGACTCACTGCTCTCCGGAGTAGGGTGAAAATTCCAGCGTGATCCTAGACTACATCGGACCCCTTTGTTGGCCACAACTCCTGAACTGGGTCTTGTCCGCGAGACCTGACTTCTCGCCAACATCTACGTGCATTATGTCTCTAAACTATTGTAAGCCACTTGGCTCGTCGTGATTATCACAATCATCAATGACGTTGAAGGCTTTTGATGGAAGAACATATAAACCTTGTGGTACTATCAATAACCTACAAGTTTAATTAGGGTGAAAAACAGTAAGTATTGATGTTGAGGTTGTTGACAGACCCCTGGACTATAATATTTTACTCGGAAGACCATGGGTGTATGCGATGATTGTCATTGTTTCTTCATACTTTAGAATGATTGCCTTTTCACATAAAGGTACAATCACAATCATTAATCAATTATCCTTTTTTGCCTCCGCTACGCAGGTAACTAGAAGCATTTTGTATATTCACTTACCCCAACTAGAAATTCAGAACATTGGTGTAGGAATCTTAAAGGACTCCACTCTTATGGAAACCTTTGCATTACCGCCGCCCACGACGTCGGCAGAAATTGCAATCATAGAGACCTGCTACATGATCTCTTCCACTCTATCTGGCTTAAGGGAGAGTACGGGTGATTCTAATATTTCTACATTGGATGATGTTTACCACTTAGCCCTATTGAGCTACAATAGCAATCAATCTATTTGGCTTGGGAGGCAAATCCGAAATCAGTGTCGCCGAGTGTTTGGGTTGATCGTTCATTAGATTTTGGTACTCCATCTGATCCATTTTCCTCAAAATTTTTGAAAAATGAAAATATTTTGGAAGCTCTGATGGCAGAAGGAGAACCATGGGAAGATTATCATCATCGTTCCCATCTTCCAGATTATGAAGAAAATAATCTTAGAGAACTATATCACCCATCCATTCAAACTTTATTTTCAAATTCTTTTCTGATTAATGCAATTGAATCTGAGCTAAATTTATCTAATATCAAAGAAAAGATTTCTATTGATATTTCGACTAAACTTGGTGTGGTAGAAAATATTCATGTTGGTGTATCTTGTTCTCCATCATAACTTGATTCATATCGCTCTTTTTTTCGTGAATTTCGTGACGTATTCGCTTGGTCTTACGAGGAAATGCCAGGCATAGATACTAGTATAGTTGAACACAATATTAATATGTATCATGATGTCAAACTAGTGCATCAACGGCTTCGTCCTGTTCATCCGAAGAAAGTCGCTGCCATCAAAGCAGAGGTTGAAAAACCTTTGCATGTTGGTTTCATTTACCTTGTTCCGCTAACTGAGTGGGTTTCCAATATCATTCTTATTATGAAAAAATAAGGAACCATTGGAGTTTGTGTCGATTATCAGGATGTCAATCAGGCTTGTCCAAAAGACAACTATCCTATTCCCTTTGTCAACCAGATTATTGATGATTGTGCTGGATGAGAGATTTTTTCTTTCATGGATGAATTTTCCGGCTACAATCAAATTAATATCTTCCCAGATGACCAACACAAGACAGCATTCATCTGTCCCTGGGGCACATTCACATATCAGAAACTTCCGTTTGGTTTAAAGAACGCTAGGGAAACTTTTCAGAGAGCAATGGATTATGATTTCAATGACATCAAGCACATTGTTCAACCATATCTAGATGATTTACCAGCACATTCATGAAATCGTACTGATCACCCAATGCATTTGAGAATCATTTTCTTACGCTGTCGACACTACAAGATATGCCTCAATCCGCACAAATGTGTGTTTTGTGTTGGTTCTGGTCGATTGCTCAGATTCATAGTCTCAAAATAATGAATTCGAATAGACCCACTGAAGGTACAGGCCATTCTTGATTTACCTACACCATTAAACTTACTTCAGATACAGAAACTTCAAGGAAAGGCTAACTTCCTAAGAAGGTTCATTCCAAACTATGCCGAAATGGCTAAAGGATTTACTTGATTATTGAAAAAGGGAGTTCCCTTCCATTGGGACCAAGTTGCGCAAGCTTCTTTTGATGCTATCAAGGACCATCTTGTCCAAGCGTCATTAATATATCCTCCTAATTATCAAAATGATTACTTCTTATATATCGCAGCAGCTGAAACGACCATCGCTATGGTTTTGGTCCAAGTAGAAAATGGAATTGAACATCTGATCTATTATTTGAGTCGTAATCTCATTGATACGGAATTTAAGTACTCGTACATGGAAAAGCTTGCCTTGGTAGTCGTTCAAGTTGTCCAAATATTTCACCATTATATCCTGCTCTGAAAAACAACAATAGTTTTAGATTGCAACCCCATGACTTACATCTTATCACGTCAATTTCTGGGGGGCAAATATTCAAAATGGATTGTCATTTTGCAGGAATTTGATTTGGCATTCATAAAATCCAAATCAAAGAAGTCTTTAGTTTTGGCTGAGCTTCTCTGTGACCTTCCCTCTGATAGTATTGCTACTACGTTGAAACCATCTATTCCAAACGAGTCTCTGTTTCTGATCAGATCGTCTGATCCCTCGTATGGAGATTTCATCATTTATCTCCAAACCCAAACTTTTCGACCTAATACCTCTCACTCTGATCAACGACGTATTCGATACCAAGCCAAAGATTATCTGATCATCAGCGATACACTTTATCATCGTGGTGTCGATACCATTTTAAGGAGGTGCCTCACTCATGAGGAGGCCGAAAAAGTCTTAAATGATTGTCATGCTGGGGCTTGTGGTGGAAATTTATCTAGATATGCTACCGTGCTGAAGATACTCCCCGTCGGTTACTTTTGGCCTACTATTTTTCGAGATTGTATCCTCGCAGTCAGAAGTTGTCATGCATGCCAGATTTTTTACCATAAAATCTGCAAACCTCTAGCGCCAATGCATCTTGTTTTATCTGCTGGACCATTTACAAAATGGGGTATTGACTTCATGACCTGTAACCCTCCTTTGTCTAGGGGGCATCATTATATTATTGTCGCAGTCGACTATTTTATCAAATGGGCTGAAGCGATGCCTACATTCAACAACACAGGACAAACAGCTGCATTTTTTTTCTTCAACCATGTTATTACACGATTTGGGGTCCCACGGGCTATAGTTACGGATCATGGGAAGCATTTTCGCAAACATATGATGTTTGAATTAACAACCAAGTTAGGATTTTCACATGATAATTCTACTCCTTATTATCCACAATCAAATGGACAAGTTGAGGCTGTTAACAAAATTATTAAACGAATGATTCAACGAATGATAGGAGTCCGTAAAAGGAACTGGCACTTGATTCTGTACTCGGCCCTATGGGTGTATCGAACCTCGGTGAGGAACGTGATCGGATTTACTCCTTTTCAATTGGTGTACGGTCTGGAAGCTATCTTACCAATCCAATGTGAAATATCATCGTTAAAACTCGTGATAGACTTGTTACCTGACTCCTCAGAAGAAGAAGCACGTCTCATTAACCTCATCCATCTAGATAAAACGCATCGTGAAGCCCAGTTGACCAACGAAGCGCATAAGAGACGTATAAAGGCACATTATGACAAAAATGTCCAGCCTCGCATCTTCTCAGAGGGTGACTTGGTCCTTCTTTACGATCAAGAAGCTGATGTAATAAGTACAGAGAAATTAGAACCATTATGGCATGGCCCCTATATTGTCAAAAGAGTTCTTGCTAAGGGTGCCTACAACTTAATTGATTACGATGGGATTCCATTGGCACAGCTTAGAAATGGGTTGTATTTGAAACGTTACTATGCTTAATCATGAGCGTAGTAATTTTTTGTATTATATTGTTTATATGTTGTTGATTTGCTCATATCTTAATTTGTTTTTTAGAGTTTATTGACGTTAGTAATCTGGTTTATAGTTCATCGCAGATGACTGAATCTTCGGAACCATTTGTTGGATATGCTGATGGTGCTAGTCGTAGTACGTAGAATCTATCCTCCACAGCATGGGCCATTTTCGCTCCGAACGACAAGTTAGTGAGTTTTCAAGGGATTTGTATCGGTAGATCGACGAATAATATCATTGAGTATAGCGCATTGATTGAACTTCTCTCTGATTCCATTTCATTTGGTATTAATCGCATAATCATAAGGTTACACTCACAACTTGTGGTACTACAACTTACTAGTATTTATACTGTTAGAAATACAAAACTTATTAGATTGTTCCTAAGAGTTTGACTTTTGGAAATACATTTTGATCTCATTCAATATCAACACATTTCCAAAAATCTGAACACTTTAATTGATTCATTAGCTAATCAAGTTTTAGACAGACATTTGTGACATAGGTAAAGAAAACATTCACATCATTGAATAGGATTGCGCATTAAACATAGGAAAAACTTTGAAAACCCATAGATAGATAGTTATAGGTTTTTAAAAAATTTGTGTCGAAGACACATAGGTCATCTGACCTCAAAATGTATGCAAAATATCACAATTAAACTAGTGGTGCTCATGGTAACATGCTATAGATCTAACAATCCTATGGAGCAACCGCATCCAACGATTAGGAACCCCAATAGTGTGTCGCTATAGTTGCATGGGTAACTCTTCGAGCCAGCAATCTGGAATGCCGAAGGTTAATCCCTGTATGTGATGTTGAAGCTCAGCTAGAGTCTCATCCATATCAAGGTCGTGAAGGACTTCTCTCCCGATAGATCTCTCTGCTAGCGCATCTGCTTCGCGCTATGGTTCCTCTACTGGTTGAACGCGACCAATATCTGCATTAAATTAAACATTTAGTTTAGTCTTGGAAAGAAATAAAAACACAAAAACATTGTATAAACCTTATAAAAATCAAAAAACACGGTCGAATCTTTCTTACCCATTGCACCCCACTGAGCGCCTTTTGGTAATACTAGATCTGGATCTCCTCGAACGTCGACGCCTACATATGCATACTCATCGATGGCGACGATCTATCACTGGAACCAAGTGAAGAATGAAGTCGAGAACACAACGGTCGATTGGCCTGAATTCTGATCCATGAGTTCTACCCATCTCTGCATTCGAGGATCTCTAGAACTAGATATATCCAATGTTACATGTTATGGATGCATCATTGGAATCCATTCCAAAGCGAAGGAGATAAGGATGGAACCATAACTGAAATTTTTCTTCCTTCCTCCCTTTGCTTTATTCAATTGTTCCTTTATCTGAGATAGAACAGCTTCAGACCAGTTGAATATTGTTGGTTCTAAGCACTCTAGTGCATACTACATATACGATCAATTCACTACATGTAGTGTAACGGTGCCAGCAAGTTTAGTTATCGTGAAGAGGATGGTTCTCAAAGGCAAATCCCTGACATCCTGGATGTTTATTTTTCCATCTTTTCTAGGTTCTGACCCTGGATAGAAATACTGCATAACATAATCCCTCATTGTCTCTCCTCCAACGGTAGACCCTATGAGAGAAATGGGTAAACCTCTCCTCGACAAACCTGTGAGAAAATACACATCCTCAAATATTATGGACAACACTTGATTTTTTATATGAAATGCCTCTATCGCCGGATCCCATACTCGAACTAAGAACTCCAAGAGTCCTATCTTTTGCCTCATTCCCGACAATTTAAAGTACTTAAGCAGCCCACAATCTCTTAATGCTCTTACAGTACCTAGATCATTCAAGGCAATCATATCTTGTTCTTAATGTTCTCTTTCTGTCCATGTAATCCTCATTATAATCCAATGGAAACCTAAAAATCAACCATAAGATCCATTAGATACCATTCATTGCAAAAAACTAGGCAATTTTTGGACACAGCATGAAAACCAAAAACTTCAACTGCGCCCAATGCACTCCCTGGGCTGAGACAGTGCATTTCACATGCAAGTACCCTTCACTGTACCTGCAATGCAATGCAGGTTTTGACATTCAGGGGTGCGTTTCCCTCATTTTGGGCAGAATTTACCCTAGGGGCCTCAAAACCCTAAAAGACTGCAAGGAATGGGAATGAAATGAATACTGAAAGAAAGAGGAGGTTCATGGCACTAACCTAGATCCAACGGCGACGAAATCCATTCACATAAATGACCGTAATCAACGACTGAAGTTCGGGGGAAAAATCAGGTTCAGAGCTCCAAAATGCAAATGGTAACTATGGAATGGTAAAAATGAATAGTGAAACTACTTTTTATAGTCATTTAATTGTTTACAAGTTAAATTTATTGCTATGACTATAGTTTTATTATGATTTTATCATGAAACAGGTATTTTTAATCCATTTGATGTTGTTCTGAATAGGAAATACAACTGATAAACAGATTAGTCGTGCAGACTTATTCAAAGAATGACTTGACCACAAAGCATACTTTTTCTCCTTATTTTTCGAGATCTATTAAAAACTAAAAAGGATTTGAAGTGCACTTTTATCTCTTTTTCGAGCTTCGATAACAATGAAAAAGGAACCCCTGGAGTCTTCTTTCAGCTCTTTTCAGACTCCAATAATGTGAAAATATTTCCGAGCACTTGTATTTTCTAGCTCATTAAAGTAAATGAATTGATATCTACTTAGTATAAGTTTAACCCTTTTCCGGACTGAGATGGATTATTTATGAAAAAGAAATACCTTGGTTAAACATGACCAAATAGGTTCTTTCAAATATTATTTTACACTTTTTTGAATCTGAGAGACAAATTTACGAAAAAGTACTTTTGGAGTTCTCTTTCATCCTCTTTTTCAGACTCTCTAAATATGAAAAAGGACCGAGCTATCATTGTCATTAAGCTCTTTAAAACATAAAATAGCGACGGGCTTGTCGATCATGGCAAGAAACGAGTTTCATTCATCGCTAGACTCGTTAAATTATTAAATAGCGATACTTTATTCGCCCGAAGGGTTGAATTATAGATCAAGCAAATGTTATCCTCCTCAAGCTTGTTAGAAAAAATAAAGAGGTATTGGTCGACAAATGACCAGGGAAAATTTGGGAAAAGTAAGAAAAGTTTCTTTTTGGTAGCAAGTCACTCTTGAACATGATACTTCTTTCACTCCATGTCCATGATTTTTTGGGTTGGGTAATCATATTGACAGTTAATTCACACCTATGGTTCATCATACCTTTACTTCGGTTTTGGGTCAATGATGCCAACTCATCACAGTGTCACCGGTATGTTCAAGAGAAGTCATCCAGTGATTAAAAACGCATCCATCTGCAATACTCGTAAACCTTCATTTTCATGACCGTCATCCCTAAAAATTGATATATCAAGTCATACCCTTGTCTCCGAAATCAGTAACTATTGTTTTTCAATAAGGTGACTTCTTCTTCCAGTACCATGAGGCTTGTTACAGCATCGACAAGATCCTCACTTCCGGACCTTTGACCTAAATATTTTGTTTGGCATTCGACATCAAATCATCTATTCACGCCTTACGAAATGTACTGCAGTACCTTGAGGGCCATTGACATTAATGGTGGTTCTCTCGTGTTTTTTAACAACTCACATCATTGGCTGGTAATCAAACGATGTCTTTCCATGTTCGACGACAAATCATATATTCGCATGGCTAGACTTGTACCCGAATGATTGAGTGAATGAGATAAGAAGACCCCGGATCTAGTTTCATCCATCCGGGTTGCAATTTCAGGATTGTTGTACACATCATCTGTATGGTGACCTTACATACATATTGTCATCCAAACATGGGCCTATATCTGTAGGCATTTCTGCATCTGGGCAACATTCCAATGTAGACGACTTTCTAAATTATGTACATGTTATTAGATTGTTTTATGTGTTGACTATGGGAATGCCTACCCTCATAAATTATGATCAATAGAGGATATATCATGATGAAATGTATTGTAAGATTGATGCAGGTGACCATTCCGCTTTTTTTCCAGGCTCATCATAGCGTAAAGCATTTCAATCAAATGTTCTTATTATTTGGATCTCATGCTTTAGGGGGCAATTGTTATAGGTCAATTTGGGCACCATTTACAATGACCTGGTTAACTGGGCATCATCTCCAGGACTAATGATCAAGGGTCTATCATTCCCTATCATTTCAGTTGCTACATGCCCTAAGACAAGAAAAAAGACAAATCAAGCAAGACTTTCATCAAGCAAAGGTTTCCATGGTTTGAAGCTTATTATTTAACATATGAAAGCTCACCAACAAAGGCTCTAAGGGGCCTAAGTGAATTTCATATGCAGGTAGCCCCATGCAAGGCTACTCTGCAAAGCACTTCCCTACATTCACAGGTGCGTTGGTCACATTGGGAGAGAAATTCTCATTTTTATGGAATCTGAAAGGATCCAGTTTGAACAAATGAGAAATATTTGGGAGGATCAAGTCAAAAGTGTCTCAAAGACCTTCGAGCATCCAGGGACTTAGCCACTAAGTTCAAGTACATCAAAAAGGTAAATCTACACTTGCAAGCCAAGAACGGGACATTGAAGGATCAAGTGAAAGACCTAGAGCAACAATTGGAGTTGATTCATGAAGAGCTGGAAAAGAAAGGTTTGAAAATGATTGTGGTTGATGAGCCCATTGCTCAACTGATCATAAATGAGGAGGAAACACCACAAGAGCCATAATTTGAGATTGCATATGATTTAGAGAGTTCATTACATGCAGAAAACATTTTTTTGTAGCTGGAGGTCAATTTTTGAAGACATTTTTGAAATGTGAAATTTCTGCACTTTTACATAGTTTTGTAGCGTTCCCTAGGCTTAAAGACGGGAAAATGCTACGAAAAAACCTGTAGCAGCTTTTTTCCTGTAAAGTCACTTTTTGCAGTTTTCAAGGAGGGATATTGATCATGGTGATGTTTCATGACTTTATTGACACCATGGAACAGCAAAGGAGTGAAGTTATTTGGTGCAGAAGTCATTTTTTCAGCGCTACCAAAACTCACTATGAAACTGTCATGTTTTCATAGCGAGCATTTGTTAAAGGATTTGGAGCATATTAATGGCAGTTATGGACAGATGGAATCCTTCAACATGTCAAGGGATCTTATCATAAAATACTTATGACTCGAAGGAAGTGCTATCAAGACAGGTCATCAGCGAAAGCAGATTTGAGGATAAGGGTCATGTTTTCCTAAAAAGTAGGGTTATTCTCCATAGATCTAGGAGGGTTTTTTAATATGTAAAGTGGTGATGAACTATCATATGTCTTTCGAGCATGTGATGCTTATGTTGTAACCATCATATAACTTTTTCAAATATAAGGTAGAGTTATGTAATAAATAGGAGTTAGAGTCCTATTAGGAGATGTTTTCTTTAAGGTGTATATGTCAGTTTTCTGTTAGAAGTCATGTTTTTCAGTTATGTGATGTGTCATAGGATAATTCGATGGTCTAGCCACTAGGAAAATTATCCTTGTTGTAAAGAATGTCTATATAAAGACAAAGCATCGAAGTAGTGAGGGGTTGGAGATTTTTTGCACAAAACTGCTGCTCTTATGTATTTGACTTAAATCAGTAATACAAAGTGACTTTCTTCTTGACAGACCTAAGATTCTCTTGAGGTTTTTAATGTCTTATTGATCTATATCTTTGTGTTTACCACTTGCAGTATATTTCATCTCTATTACTCAGAATTCATAATTTTATGCTCTGACTTCCTTTAGTGATGAAATGACT
This sequence comes from Pinus albicaulis, assembly GCA_034641835.2. Classification (NCBI taxonomy): domain Eukaryota; kingdom Viridiplantae; phylum Streptophyta; class Pinopsida; order Pinales; family Pinaceae; genus Pinus; species Pinus albicaulis. Next base: position 344,182,813 of record CM076575.1, on the reverse strand, counting down.
ATGTTTTCCTATGTTTTATGTGTGATTTGCCTTTGTTAAAGACCTCTATCTACCTTAGCTTCCATGTCAAGAATCCTTGCCACTAAAACTACTGATTTTTGACTCCATAAGCCCAATGGTAGCAAACCTGCATTATTTTCAACCTGCAAACATAAAAAACAAGTTACATTTCCAATAGAGTTAGCCATCTGGTACCATCATTATTCAATATCATAAAACCCGCTTGAGAGAGCCCTCTTAGACTGAAGAGGCTAAGCTTCAGTCAAAAGCTGGTTTGAAACAGTTACACTAAGTTGTTTGATAAACATCCAATCAAGTACAATTTTGTGATAACACTCTGCACGACAAAAAAAAATGAACAAGGTCATGGAGGAGTATGGGGACATATTCACCTCACTTGCAAGGGTGCCTTTGCATTGTCAGGTCAAGCACCCCATAGATCTTACTCCATGTGCATTGCTGCCCAAAGGACCAATCTATCGACGCTTAGTTCTGAATAAATATGAAATCAAGAGGCAGATTCAAGAGCTACTGCAAAAAGGTCACATCTGGCCAAGTTCATCGCCCCATTGGAGCCCGATCGTGTTGGTGCAGAAGAAGGATGGGACTTGGAGACTCTGTATTGACTATGAGGAATTGAACAAGATCACTGTCTGGAATAGGTACCCAATCACTGTCTAGAATAGGAGGGCCTTTAAGAATGGTTAGTCATGCCTTTTGGGTTGAGAAATTCTCCCGCAACCTTCATGAGGTTGATGGACGACATCCTGCGGCCATTCACCAAATCATTTGTAGTAGTGTACTTAGATGACATCTTGATCTTTAGCCAGACTTTGGAAGAGCACCTCCACCACATCCAATAGGTCCTCCAAACACTGCTGCAACACAAGTTGTGTGCCAATTTGGATATGTGCACTTTTGGCATGATCGAGGTTCAGTATCTGGGATACATTATTGATGAGTGGGGGGTACATGTGGATCCAGCCAAGATCCAAGTCATTCAGGATTGGCCAGCCCCAAACACTCTAATAGAGCTTTGAATCTTTCTGGATCTTGCTAATTTCTACTACAGGTTCATGTTGGGGTCCTCTCATATCACTTGGCCCTTGAGTCAAGTCACCAAGGGAGGAGCAAAAGAAAAAGTATTTTGGTCAAAATCTCAACGGAAGTCATTCGCAAAATTGAAACATCGCCTCTGTTATGCCCTACTACTCACATTACCAAACTTGAAACAACCATTTGAGATCAAGATAGATGCCTTTGACTATGTTATTGGGGTAGTTCTTACTCAACAGGGGCATTCAGTGGCATATCACAGTGAGACATTGTCCGACACAGTCCGCAAGTATCCCACTTATGACAAATAAATTCCATTATGCAAGCTTTCCGACAATAGAAGCATTGCATTTTGGGGAAGGAAACGGTCATCCACACAGACCACCGACCCCTGCAGTTCATACAGATGCAAGGGAATTTTTTGAATGATCACCATCAAAAGTGATCCACATATCTACAACAGTTTAATTTGAACATCAAGTACAATAAGGGAAACACCAATAATGTTGTAGACTGCCTCAGTCGACCACAAATTGTGGTGCTAACCACCATTCTCAACTCTTGTGGGCACGAGACTTCTGACTGGTTGCTTCTCTACAAGAGTGATATAGAATTCATCCACACATACAAGACACACTTAGAGGGTACGCAAGCTACAAATTTTCACCTCCAGGATGCACTGTTATGTCACCTAGGACACCTTTGTGTTCCTTCAAGCAAGCATTCCAAGATGATTTGGGAAGCGTACTATAGTCGGGTCGCTCAGAATTTCGGGGTCGAGAAAACAGTGGTAGTACTGCAAAAGTATTTATTTTGGCCGAACCTTCGATAGGATGTCGCAGAGTACATCAGATCCTGCACTGCTTGCGTTATTTCCAAACCAACCATCAAGAAGCAAGGCCTCCATACTCTGCTACCTACCCCTAGTCGACATTGGGAATCCATCTCCATGGATTACATGTGATTCCTTCCATCTACTAAGCATGGAAATGACTGTGTTTTCGTGGTCTTCGACAGATTCTCAAAGATGGCCATTACGGTAGCCTGCAAGAAGAATATCACAGTAGAAGCCACTGCTAAACTCTTCTTTGAACGAGTGTGGGTGCACTTTGGGCTCCCACTGTCTATCATCTCATATCGGGACAACAAGTTCCTCAGCACATTTTGGTCCATCCTTTGGTCAATGCTAGACACCAAGCTCACCAATTCCACAGCTTTCCATCCCCAAACTGATGGCTAGACAGAGGTCGTAGGATGGTCGTACACATTTTGCACATGTGCAATTCAAATCATCCACACACATGGGATGAGAGACTTCCCTATGTACAACACAGTTATAACTAGTCTCTCCACAACTTAGCCAACCATAGTCCCTTTCAGGTGGGCTTGGGATTCCATCCACTATGTCCCATTGATGTAGCCATGCCATTTACGGCTACTCAGGCCAATTTGGCCCATGTCTAGTCTGAAGCTGACAAGGCAAAAAGCTTCATTGAGCACATTCAACACATCTGCCAACAGGTTCATGACATATTGGATAGAGCCAAAGATAATTACAATCAACGACACCTCTATACTCTGCTACCTACCGCCAGTCGACCATAGGAATCCATCTGCATGGATTACATGTCAAACCTTCCTTCTACTAAGCATGTAAACGATTGTGTTTTTGTGGTCGTCGATAGATTCTCGAAGATGGCCATTATGGCAGCCTTTAAGAAGAATATCACAGCAAAAGCCACTAATAAAATATTCTTTGAACGAGTGTGGGTGAACTTTTGGATCCCACAGTCTATCATCTCAGATTGAGATAACAGGTTCCTCAACACATTTTGGTCCATCCTCTGGTCAATTCTAGACACCAAGCTAACCAAGTCCACAGCTTTCCATCCCCAAACTGATGGCTAGACAGAGTTCATCAACAGGATGGTCGTACACATTATGTGCATGTACAATTCAAATGATCCACGCACATGGGATGAGAGCCTTCCCTATGTACAACAAAGTTATAATCGGGCTCTCCACATCTCAACCAGCCACAAACCCTTTCGTGGACTTGGGATTCTAGCCATTATGTCCCATTGATGTAGCCATGCCATTTGCGGCTACTCAGGCCAATTTGACTCATGTCCAGTCTGAAGCTGACAAGGAGAAAAACTTCATTGAGCGCATTCAGTACATCCGCCAATAGGTTCATGACATATTGGACATATCAACGACATAATCAACATCAGGTTTCACACAACTTCAAGGTGGGCGACAAAGTGTGGCTACATTTGTAGAAGGAGCGCCTCGATGGACCCCATGGCAAGCTTTTCCCACTCTGATATGGGTTGTACATCATCACCAAGGTTGTAGGGGCCAATTCCTTCGAGCTCAGTATTCCACCATTCCTTGGTCTGCACCTAGTGTTCAATGTGGACCACCTTCTGCCCTAATTCCCACCTCTACTCGACACCTCCGACATTGTAGAAAAACTCACATTAACATAGTTAAACCCATAATTCATGGAACATGCCACCACAGATCGTATCATGGACATGAGAAATTAAGCACACTCGCTAGCAGAAGATCCAACTGTATCAAATTTTCAAATATGGCCAACTCCTGCACCAAGCCAAATGGTTCACCAGGGACCAAGTTCAGCAAAAGTTTCCTAATCTCATGGAGGAACTCAACACAATGGGGACCATTTATTCCTAAAGGGAGAGGAATGATCTAGGTGGATATTGTTGGATACCCACCTATTCTACTTGGGGCCCCACCATTTTTCTTTTAGTTTTTCAGTTTCCTTAATTGTAGCACAATTTACTATTTTTAGCATTTTTTTGGGTACTGAACTTCCGGAGCCGTTTTGAGGCCCTAAACGAATTTTTTTGGAAAAACTAGGAGCAACATGGAAGGTCCTTCAATGTTAATCACATAAAAATTTGTATTCCTCGAATAGATATTTCTAACGAGGTATGGTGCGCGTCAAACAGAGATCGTATGCCAAAGTTACATCCCCAGGAATATTGATGTTCCAATTTACCCAAACGGGACCCATAGTTTTGGTGCTTCATCTCCTAGAGTTAGGTTTTTGGATGTTTAGGGTTATCCATTGTTTCTCAATAATAAATAGGCCCTAGAGCCTCATTATAACATGAGGCATGTAGCTGCCACATCTCTTCTCAGAGATAAGCTACCAACGCCCTAGCTAGTTTATTTCCATTCTTTCTTAAGCATATTTTAGTTATTTGTTATTAATGAAATGAATTTTTATTTCTGTAAAATCTCTACTTTAATGTGTATTTATGTATTTCATTGTGTTCCTGGATAGATCTGAATCAAGGTTTTTCTCCATTCTGGAGCCATTGGAGACATTTTTTAAGCCATTTTAGCATTGTGACTTGATTTAATCACACTTTTTTGAACATAATGAAAGATTCCCAACCATTAGAAGCTAGACCAGGAGATGTAGCCTAGGAGGGGTTCACTCCTTCATAAATTTTTGTTTTGTGTTTACTATTATGGTATTGATGTCTTCTTATTTTCTGCAAAAACTGAGTTGTAAAGCATGTTTATGTGTTAATGAATTTAAAATAAGAGGTTAAAAACCCTAATATTTTTCCCTTGCAAATTTTACCATAAGACCTCAAGCTTTCGTATACAGATCAGATTGGTATCAGAGCTTTGGTTCTTTGTTGCTTTGAGGGTTTAATTTTTTTTCAAGTGTTTCTAATGCTTGCAAGGTTGAAGCTCAAGAGAGGAAAAGGAAATTTTATGGTTGCAAGTCCTCAAGTTAGGTCAAGGACGAGGAGATCACAAGTGCCACAATCTCCACCACAAATTTCACCTCAAATTGTACCTGAAGCTTCAGAAGTCATGGCACATGAAGGAGAGCCTGACAGTATGTCAGAGAATGAAAAGGTTTTCAAAAAATAATTATTTGACAAGACACAAATGGTGATAGTTCTCTATGAAGAGAGAAACGCAAGGTTGCAAGGTGAGAGCTCAATTACTAGTATGAGTATCATTGAAACAACTTGAAGAACTAGTACTTGCTCTTTGTTTAATCATTGTAATAGTACTAGTTCTTAAAGTTCTCTCAGTGATACTCAAGATGAAAAAACAATAATTGAGCTTTTCCATATTAGAGTTATTTCAAAGCATACTAAGATAGATACATTTTTTGATAGTGGTTCACAAGAAAATCTTATCTCAGAAGACATTGTCAAGAAGTTAAATTTAGAGACCATCCACATCCTAGTGATGGGCCTCTAAATTAGACATGAATTAAGGCCCATCTAACCTTTCTTAGGCACATAAAATATCTATTAAATATCTCCTTGTACACTTAATAATGTTTTTTTATGCTTTAATATGTTCTTAGGAAGGTTTATAGATAATTGCATATTTGTGCCTAATATTATTTAATTTTTTAGAATATTGCGAGAATATTGGGCAGATTATGAAGATTTGGAGAAGGAGATAATTTAGGGACTTGATCCCTACTACTGGAGGATCAATATTGGAAAATAAATGATAAAAATATCACAAAATTATTGAGAAATTCTGGAGAGATTCTGGAACTTTGATTATTGCGAAAATATAGGAATGTGTTTCTTGCCATTTACTGCAAACTCCTATTGTTGGGAACCAAATCCACTATTTTAGGGATTCTGGAGGGGAAATCTTCCTCAGGAATGCTCCCTCATTATTTTGTATAAGTACCAATTCGAATTGGCCTCTAAGGGAAAATATTGTTTAGTCTTATTGTGGAGAAACCCTGTTTTCTGGCAGCTCCACTTTATTTTCTTGCACAGATGTACTTGGACTGATTCAATAATGAAGATTGGTGCCATTTTTAGCTTCTAAGGCTTGGTTTCTTCCATAGGAATCTAAGTTCTTCTTGGGCTTGGCCATCCCAGGAGCCCCAGAGCCCTCTTGCACAATTTCTTTATGTTCTTTTCACTTCTTATTCATATGCATCTCTTATTTCTGTTATGCATAATTCTGTATTTAGTATTGTTTCTTTTCTTGCTGTAGGATTGAGTTAAATGATTTAAGTGAGTTATTTTGCAGGTTTTTTGAAGATTCAAAATCATTATTCATCCTTATAATAACTTTTGAAGTTCATACAAATCATTAAGCTACTTGGATTTGGTTACTAGTTCACGAATATAAGATTTCTGGAAATGCCTTGTAGCGAATAGTAGTAAATTTCTACTATTTTTTAGAAGGAGGTCCATTTGACTTTATTCCACTTGTATTGGGTCATAATAATGTTAAATTTTATAACAAAATTTATCCCATTTCATTTTCACTTGATTAGGTTAGGCATTTGATAGATTAAGTAGCTCACTATTTCTTGAATTTCCATATTTTAGAGTAGTAATTTTCTGTTATTTTTTAGCACGTGTGAACAGGGGTATTTTTGAGTGATTACACTTGTAATGAAGACCTAATACATCATACATAATAATAAAAAATTGTCCCATCCCATTTTAATTTGATTTACTTAAACATTCGGTGAGTTATTTCCAAAATAGACTTGCTTGTAGCAAAAACAGAGTTGCATGTAGCACTCTTGTAACATGTGTAAACTCGACCAGATTTTCTCCCAAAGGTTTTTTTTTTGGCTCTTAGGATTGAATCCTAACCCCTAGGACCTAAATACATGATTGAGGAAGAATAAACACCACTTAGGACATTCATTTTCGCAAATTAGATTAGGTCTTTTTATTTGAATTCATGCTCTTAGGATTTCAATTATAAATTGTTGTTCTTTCCTAGGATTAATTTATTTTCAAAGAAAAACTTCCATTTATGAAACTATTTAAGGCTTTGATTTCATGACGTTCCCTCCATTACATCAGATCAACAAAAGGACACATTATATGCTACACACATAGTGTCGATACCTCCTAAGTTTGTATGAACCCCTGGTTGATAATTAAAGTTGGTAGCCTTGGGAGTTGCAGCATTCTTGTTGCAATACTGAGGCTCATCACTTTTTGGCGCCGTTTTTGGGGAGGTGTCAAAGTATGCATTGTTTTAGTCCCTAGTTGTTTCCTTTATTTTCTTTCTACAAAAACAAAAAAATTTCATTAGGCATATTTCATTTCAAAACATAAAATTGCATTGCATTAGGATTCTTATTCAAAAAAATATTGAAAAATACTTCTCCAACACCAAACCCCCCCTCCCCCTCCCCCTCACCCCCATTTGATCACGTGGTGTAGTAAGAACCATATCACCATCCACTTTTGCAAGTAGAAGAAGAAGAGATGGCATAAAAGGTATATGAAATGGATGGAGATGATGACAATGACGAAGATCCTCTTGGATTTCCTATTCAAGACATTGATGTCAGTGTGCATATGAAGAGCACCCCTCCATATTTCCTTCCCAACTTCCATGGTATGAGATCATAGGATCCAGAAACCTTTCTCTTTGAATTTGAAATAATTTGTATATCTTATGGTTACTTATCACACACTCAAAACTTGAGATTATTTCCTGTAACATTGAAAGATAGAGCTCTAAAATGGTTCATGAGTTTAGGTACTAATTCAATAAGGTCTAGAATTATATGCAAAAAATATTTTTAGAAAAACACAAAGATCGTGATCTTAAGGAATAAATATTTAGAATGAATCAAAAACAAGATGAGAGCCTTGAAGATCTAATATAGAGGTTCATGTATACTGTTAAGAGGGAAAATTTACATCATTTAGGATTGCACACACTAAAAATCCTCTTACTTAGAAAAATTAGGGATGAGTGGATTGATCTCTTTCATATCATGAGTAAAGGAGATGTATACCAATTATCATTTGAAGAAAATTATGAAACATGCAAGCGCATATCAAGAGGAAGGGCAAGAGTAATTAAATCAACATAAACATTGGTAATTCAAGATGAACTTGGAAATTTGCTTGATAACTTTAAAATGGAAATTCTTAGCAATCTAAGTGAACAAGTAGAAATGTTAAGAATGAAAAATGAGCAAAAAGAATATGTTGATATTTGTGTTATCCATGTAGAATCATATGCTACTAAATATGTTTCATCATTACCAAGGTTTAAGTAAATTTACCAAGAATGCAATGGAGCAAGTCAATCACCACAGAAGCTATGTTATGTAGCTCTAGGAAGACCATGGCAACCTAGTCAACTTGATATGATGCAAGGACCTACTTCACAATTTCAAGCTTATTCACATCCATTTCAAAATAATTGAGACACACTCCCTCCTTGGAAAACTTGGTCATCTCAACCCCAAAACCAATCTTCGCAACAAGGTGGATAAGGACCATATGGGAAAAATCCACAATATCCACAATATTTTCCTCAATATCCTCCATACCCAACTCCATTTTATACCTACCATCCACCTCCACCAGAACCTCAACCACATCCATCTCATAGATCCACTCCCACTCAACTACCTGTACGACCATTTCCAAACCCACACAATGAAGTATCTCAGCCCACTTACAATGTTGAGGTACAATATTACCAAACATATCCTCTTGATATGAATGGTATAAATCTTAGTTCAATAAACGTATTACAAAAAAGAGATTTTCTTGATGTCATTGAAGGTCAACATCCAAAAGAAGAAGATTCAAATGAGGAGATCAAAGAATCAGGGGATGCACTTGATGAAGAGTAGATATCAAAATCAGATATTGAGAAATTTCCCTCATGTTTACCATCATTTCCTCCATGTGTTCAAGAGAATAATCAGCAAAATAGGAATATTTGAATTTCATGGTAGAAGAAGACATGAGGAATGTTCCCAATGAGAAAGAAGACCAAGGGAATCAAAGCTACATTGAAATATGGTTCCAAACAATCATTAAGTTGCAGCAACACACTCTTCTTCAACATTAATTGATACAATTGCAATCAAAGAAATTCATCTCTCATATTCAGGTACATGTCAAAGCATGTATTTAAAGTGTACACATGATTTTATCTATCATATTGATGTGCACATGGCTCCATTGGAAGTATTCCTATACTTGAAAGAGATTTTGTTTTTCAAGTAAGAGTAGGATAGAAAAAAACGAAAAAATGGAAAATGAGAAAAAAAAAAGGAAAAAGAATAAAATCTCAGGTAAAAACCTCTTTTGAGGCACCTAAGATTGGCTCACTGATTTAAAACCTCCATGAGGCGGTCAATGGGTTGGAAAAAACAGAAAATAAGACAAAAATAAAATATCCTAGGTGAAAAACGTTTTTGAGGCACCTAGGCAGACCTACTAGTTGAAAGCCTCATTGAGGCAGCTAGTAGGCCTAAAAGAAAAAAAAGGAAAAAGTGAAAAAATGAAAAGAAAAAAAATGTCTTTGCTCCATGTATCTCTCTCTAATGAATGCAGGTTCTCTCCAACCTTTGCAAGCATCAAAAAAAAAACAAATTGGCACCAAAAGAAAAATTTGGTCAAAAACCTAATCAGAGGAAGTCAAAATTGGACTTCTTCCTCCTTTGCTCAAATGCTCCAAAAGGACCCAGTTCATTCCAATCCATCACCCTCATCCATTTCCAACATCCAACCATCATTTCCAAGCTATTTTTCATTCATTTTCATCGTTGTCCTAAAATGCTACAGGAAACTCCTAGTTTTTAGCAGAAATGTTTTTTTATTATATCTCAAAAAATAAAAGCTCCATCCAAAGCTCTATCTATTACTAAAGGGCCAGATACAACTATCAGATTTAGAACAGTGAGTTGTGCAATAACTTCTAGATCCATTTGGAATTCCTTATGTATCTACAACTCCTGTGGGAACTGTAGATATGGCCAAGTGCATCCGACAGATAAAGAAATCTCTTGACATCTTGGCGGCTCCTATTTTATCGAGAAAAAGGGTTGATTACGAATCCTATATCGATGGATGCATCCATTTTCTGACCTATTTCGTGGGGAGATTCATATATATGATGGTAACATTCTCAAGCCATTTCAACACATTCCAATGCATGGTTCAATGTGAGAAATCGATCTCCATCACCTATAGTAATTTTTAAGTTTTCCCGAGATTCGTACATCCAATGGCTGAGATTTTTTATGGAGAGATGTATAAGGATGATGGTAACATGCTCAAAAAATTTCAAGTCAATCCAGTCTATTGTTTGAGAGATATGTCTAAAACAAGTCTTCTACAAGGTGTTGTCATGAACTGCTACAGGAAGTTACAGCAAGCTACATGCAGGCGGATCAAGGAAAAAAACAGTCATAAAGGGTCTTGATGTGTAAAAAATCAATTAGGATAGTCTTCCCATAATTTCCTGCCACCTTCTCATCACTCCTCCATCTCAAACACACTGATTTTTCACTCTAACCCTACACTTTGTCACTTCTGCAACATTTTTTTATTTTTTTTACAAAAGCATAGATTTCCTTCACATCATTCTTCCAAGACCATGCTACTCCTTGTTAACCTTACCACACTCTCCCTCATCACCCCGTGCATATTGGAATTCAAAAAAAATACAAATAAGGCCTTTTACAAGAAGGAAGCAGGTTCCTCTAGCAAACCTGCATAATCACTAGAAAGAATTATAAGTGGTTTTATCAATCATCCAAGAAGACATGAAAATTTGTGAGGTGAATATGAAGAGCCTATGGCACTCCAAGGAGGCATTTCACCAGCAGCAACAACCTAGACATCATAGAGGCACCTACAAACATATAACAAAGCTATCAGTAAAGCATGTAAGCATCAAGTCAATCATCAACTTCAACATTCACATCATGAGCATCTCAGCAGCAACATTTAAGTCAGGAATGTGAAATAACAGCAACAAAAAAAGAAACTATAGAATACCTCTAGATTCAAGGCTATCAGTAATAGGACCTCTAGTAGATTATCACATGCAACTTCAGTAGCAGCTTCAAAACCACCAAAGATAGCTTCAACTTTCATATCATCAGCTTCAATATCAACTGCAAAAACAAATCAAGGGTAAGGCTCAGGTATGCAATCACCTAAAACTTTCTTCGAATTTATTCTAGCTTAAGATAACATTAAAAGTGTGAGAAGGAAAAAAAAATTATAGCCAAAATCAGTAGCAAAGAAACATCGACCTTATCTAGCAATTAGCTTCACATTTTCCACCAAGACACACACACACACATTTGGAAGGGGAACGAGACAAAAGTAAATAGGACTTGAGAAAGTGGGTAGCAAGCAGTTAGTTGTGATGGAAGACAATGAGTTCCAATGGGTAAATAAGGGCGAACTCACTTAACATAAAAATAACTTTGATTTTATTTTGAATGCAATGAAAAAAAAAAAAAAGAGATAAAAATAAAAGGTGGATCCACCACCTCTTGGCATGCGAAATAGAGTTGCTACAGGTGAAATAGGGCTACTACAGACACATATTTTCTATAAGAAGTTAACCAAGACAAATTTTTTTGATTAAAGGTGTTTTTAGACCCAGAGGAGCAGTTTTATTCCTCTCTTCTCTCTCTCCTCTGCTTAAAAACTCCAACATGCACCCATTCACTCATTTCACCTTTCAATTTGGCAAAAAACTCCATTTTTACTCCTGACTGTAATTGCTATAGGAAAGTCCTAGCAGCTACAGGATTCCTATAGCACTACAGGAAACCCTGTAAATGCTACATGAAACTGCTTTAAAAGGAAAGTAGCTCTCTCAAAGGTTTATACACTTCAAAAAGAGCATGATAATTTTTTTTTCCCTATACCTACCACTCCTAACCCTCACTTCACTCCATGAACAAGGATTCACTCCCTAAACCCTATGTTTCGCCACTAGTAGCTAGATCACCTATACCTTGGCATGAGACCTCTCCCCGTACCTCTCCATCACTCCAATCATTCCAGCGGTCCATCCCTAACCTCCATAAACCATTTCCCTTCATCTCTAAGAAATCTAGAGCCCCAAGAAGTAGAGATAATACTGCTACAGGAAGTTGAAAAGTTTCCTGTAGCAATTATGTATATGGCACAGCAAGGTCAAAATATGAGGATAAGTTGATGAAGATGGCTTAAAAGGACCACCACCAGACTACAAGTGGATGAACACACTAGAAAAGGCACCTGAGGACCTCCATGAAGCACCTCCAAGAAGATCAGCAAGAGGAGCAGCACATGGACCAATAAAAATAGAATGCAATAGGCCAACATACATGAAGAACCACAAGGAAAGGAGGATGAAAAGGTTTCTCAGAGGATGAGCAACAGTTTCAGTAGGGGGGTATGATGGGCCTCTAAATTAGACATAAATTAAGGATCATATAACCTTTCTTAGGCACATAAAAGATATATTAAATCTCTCCTTCTACACTTAATAATTTTTTTTACGCTTTAATATGTTCTTAGGAAGGTTTAGATATAATTGCATATTTGTGCCTAATATTATTTATTTTTGTAGAATATTGGGAAGATTATGAAGATTTGGAGAAGGAGATAATTTAGGGACTTTCTCCCTACTACTAGATGATAAATATTGGAAAATAAATGAGGAAAATTTCATGAAATTATTGAGAAATTCTGGAGAGATTCTGGAACTCTAGTGATTGGGAAAATCTAGGAATGTGTTCCTTGCCATTTACTGCAAACTCCTAGTGCTGGGAATCAGATCCAATATTTTAGGTATTTTGGAGGGGAAATCTTCCTCCTTTAAAGAGAAATGCTCCCTCATAATTTTGTATAACTACCAATTCGAATTGGCCTCTAGGGGAAGGTATTTTTTTGTCTTATTGTGGAGAAAACTTGTTTTCTAGCAGCTCCACTTTTTTTTCTTGCAGGGATGTATTTGGACTGATTCAATAATGAATATTGGTGCCATTTTTAGCTTCTAAGGCTTATTTTATTCCATAGGACTCTAAATTCTCCTTGGGCTTGGCCATCCCAAGAGCCTCTGAGCCCTCTTGCACAGTTTCTTTATGTTATTTTCACTTCTTATTCACATGCATCTCTTATTTCTATTTTTCATATTTCTGTATTTAGTATTGTTTCTTTTCTTGCTGTAGGATTGAGTGGAATGATTTAATTGAGTTCTTTTGCAGGTTTTTTATAGGTTCAAAAGAATTATTAATCCTTATAATAACTTTGGAAGGTCATCTTAATCATTAAGCTACTTGGATTTGGTTATTAGTTCACGAATATAAGATTTTTGGAAATGCCTTGTAGTGAAATAGTAGTAAATTTTTACTATTTTTTAGAAGGGGTTAATGAGATCCATTTTACTTTATTCCACTTGTATTAGGTCATAATAATGTTAAATTTGATAACAAAATTTACTCTGTTTCATTTTCACTTGATTAGGTTAGGCATTTGATCGATTAACTATCTCACTAGTTCTTAAATTTCCAAATTTTAGATTAGTAATTTTCTATTATTTTTTAGCATGTGTGAACATGGGTATTTTGGAGTGGTTCCACTTGGAATGGAGACCTAATATCTCATAATTAATAAAAAAAATTGTCCCATCCCATTTTCATTTGATTTACTTAGTCATTTGGTGAGTTATTTCCAAAACAGAGTTGCATGTAGCACTCTTGTAGCATGTGTAAACTCGACGAGATTTGCTCCCAAAGGTTGGTTTTTCGTCTCTTAGGATCGAATCCTGACCCCTGGGATCTAAATACATGATTGAGAAAGAATAAACACCACTTAGGAAATTCATTTTCACAAATTATATTAGGTCTTTTTATTTGAATTCATGCTCTTAGGATTTTAATTACAAATTGTTGTTCTTTCCTAGGATTAATTTCTTTTCAAAGAAACACTTCCATTTATGCAATTATTTTAAGCTTTTATTTCATGACATTCCCTCCATTACATCAGATCAACAAAAAGAAACATTGTATGCTGCACATATAGTGTCGATACCTCTTAAGTTTGTACGAACCCCAAGTTGATAATTAAATTTGGTAGCCTTAAGAGTTGCAGCATTCTTGTTGCAATATTGAGGCTCGTCACCTAGACCATATCCTTTAGGGTGGGTATGTGAGAATGCAAAATTTCAGGTTACAAGGAGGTGCATTGTTAGATATGAAATCACTACAAACTTTCTTGATGAAGTTTAACTTGATGTATTTTCGTTTGTTATTTCTGGTATAGTTTTGGGAAGCCCATATCTTTATGATAGGAGATAAATATTTCATTGCCATGAGAATAAGTATCACTTTTTCAAGAATGGGATTTAGTACATTGTTAGAGTGCATAGTAAGAAGATGAGTTTGTCTCTTATGTATGTTAAACAAATGAAGAGAATTGTTAATGCTAGTCATAATTGTTGAACCTCAAATTTACCCTCTCTTTGACAATTTTTCTCACCTCTTTCCATCACTTTCCCATAAGATCATAGACTCCAATCAATGAAAAATGCTATGTTTTGTCTTAAGAATGCATTAAAATTATTGCCATATTATATTTTCATGCTCTTACTATTTGGATATATTTTTACAATTTAGCTACACAATGCACCTGTTTTGTAGCTAATTGTGCGTTCCGTAGCCACTCTCATGGTTTAGCAGGTTCCAAGTGTCAACTGAGGAATTGGGCCACATGGGTGTTTCTATAATGATGCTACATGTATTCTATCCTACTCACTCGGTCCATATCGACAGAAAAGTGAGCCTAAACTCATGGTCAAAGATGGAGTCAAAGTATGTTATCTAAAAACAGTAGGACTCTTGATTTTCTCCAACAATCCTATTGCAATTATAAATTCGAATTAGCAAGAGTCTAACAGTCCTATTGCAAGTCTAATTGGAATTAGCCACCTGTAGCAAGTATATCTCATAATTAGTTATATAATTTCCCTTTAAATATCGGTTGTACAAGACTAAGAACACAGTTCAGATTTCAAGTGTAAACTCAGGCTTTTCATTGATACTCTGTAATCAGTCTTCATTATTATCATAACTCAAAGTTAAATTTGCCAATGATTGCTTCAGTACATCTTAAACCAGCTAGCATTTCAGCCAAATCAGTTGCAGAGGACCCCTACAACTTAAGGAGGTTTTTTTTCATTTCATTGTTTTTAGTTTAATTTCAGCAACTATTTTCAGCAATTCTGTTTTCTAATTAGGTTAATGTTTTATTTCAATTTTCAATCAATAGCATAATGATAAATTACAATTCTATAGACTTACTCTTCTAAGATAATTCATGGAAATAGAAAACTATGTTCTCAAACTGAATTAAAGATTGAAGTGATAAGAAACCACAGTTTCTTAGTTTTATTGTTTTGTCCTTTATTTCCTTTAGAACAGAATTCTCAATTGTTGTGTGAACAAGATGTTTCTAAAATCCATTACAATATGTTGATCATAAATTAAATGGTTAAATATCTCATGCATACAGTGGTTGAATTTACCTTGCACATTGTCATTTTCTTTTCAAAGACTAAGGCATAATTGATTTCTCTTAAAGCATCTCAAGAGGTTAACATTTTACATTTGAATGTTGCAGAAAAGTCAATCATACATTAGTTGATTTTATTTAAGTTTTACATGCTTTCATATTCTACTTTAAAGACCCTCACTTAATTGCAAACACTAATATTCCTAAAAATCATTCTAAAAGAGATTGATCTGATCATGTTTCAAGATGAAATGGTTAAATGATTAATGAGTGCAATTTCTGAGTTATCTTTCTGCAGATTTTACTTAGTTTTCTAGTTCAACCAGTGTAATTAGTTACCTAACACTATCTCAAGAAGGTCAATCTTCACAATTGAATATTGTAAGTAACGAAACATACCTTAGATTTTTTCATTGCATTCCTTGCTTACTGTTTTAGGACATTATCATATTAAAAGAACAAACATTTGCTTAACACCATCTCAATAAGGTTATAGCTAATCATTGAATGTTGAAGTAACCAGAGGTAGACTAGTTGTTTCATTTTCTACTTTCACATAAGATAGGCATTGCAGTTTTCAATCTTAGTTTAAGAAATAGATCCATGGATTAGGACTAATGATCAGATAAGATATATGCTTTGTTTTCCAAATTAGGTTCTAACTAGCCCACAATTTTTGGTTTGTTTTTATGAAAATTAGATTAAATTAGAAACACTTCCTTTTCTCCCTTCTTAAAAATCATTAGATTCCTTTAACTCTTCTCATAGTTTTAAATTGAACATTCTTAAACATCAAAAGAACAAAACCCCAAAACAACATAAAATACATACAACGAATCAAGAAATA
This sequence comes from Pinus albicaulis, assembly GCA_034641835.2. Classification (NCBI taxonomy): domain Eukaryota; kingdom Viridiplantae; phylum Streptophyta; class Pinopsida; order Pinales; family Pinaceae; genus Pinus; species Pinus albicaulis. The sequence continues at coordinate 344,166,574 of CM076575.1, read as the reverse complement.
GGCTTCTAGCATATAAAGTGCACCTCACTTCACAAGATTACTAACCTCGGTCGATAATTTATACAATCAATTTAAGACATTAAATTGACTAAACATTTTGGCGTCGTTGTCGGGGAAGTGTAAATAGGAGCCTTTTTCTTTTCATTAAAAAAACAAAAAACTTCAATCACCTACCACACCCACTATATCACGTGGTGCAGTAAGAGCCACACATCCACATCATGAATTCTTATTTTTGCAGGTAGAAGAAGAGGTGACAAAGGAGGTTGAAGAAATGGATGGAGACGATGACAATGAGGAAGATCCTTTTGGATTTCCCATTCAAGAAAGCGATATCAACATTCAAATGAAGAAGAACATCCCTCCATCAAATTGCATCCTAACTTTAAGGGAACAAATCGAAGACATAAACCTTTCTTTTTGAATTTGAAATAATTTGTAGATCTTATGGCTACTCATTGCACATTCAAAAATTGAATTTGTTTCCAGTAATATTAAAGGATAGAGCTCTTAGATGGTTCATGACTTTAGGAACAAATTCTATAAGGACATGGGATGATATGAAAAGATTATTTTTGGAAAAATATAAAGATTATTGCATGCACCATGACCTTAATAATGAAATCTTTAAGATGAACTAAAAAGAGGATGAAAGCCTAGAAGATTTAGTGGAGAGATTTACTTATAATATCAAAAGATCTAAATTGCATAATTTAGGATCAGACGCATTAAAAACTCTCCTACTAAATGCTATAAAGGATGAATGGATTGATCTTCTTAATCTGGTGGGAAAAGGAGATGTCTATCAATTGCCATTTCAAGAAATTTGTGAAATATGCAAGAACATATCAAGAGGAAAAGCAAAGTATGTAAGATCCCCTCAAGATCCATTTATGGCAAGAGGAAGTAAGTCAGCATCAGGATTGGTAAGTCAAATTGAACCTAACAATTTTCTAAACATTCTTGGTGATTTAAATGAACAAAATGACATGCTAAGAATGCAAAACAAACAAAAAGTTGCTTCATTTATGTTTTGCCCTAAATGTAGAAAGAAACGTGCTTTGCATGAATTTCCACTGGATAACATTAAAATGTGTAAAATTTATGCAGGATCACATACTACTGAAGATTTCCCATCATTACCAGGGTTGAAGGCAGTTTACCAGAAGGATAATGGAGCAAATCAAGCACAAGAGAAAATTTGTTATGTAGCTCCAAGAGGACTATGGCAGCCTCATCAACCCAATATGATGCAATATCCTTATGCACAGTTTCAAGGTTATGCACAAAAATATCAAAGTACTTGGAAAACACCCTTGCCTTGGCAACCTTGGACATCTCAATCCCAACCTCAAAACAAACCTTGGAAACCTTGGCCATCTCAATCCCAACCTCAAAACCAATCTTGGCAACAAAGTTGGCAAAGGCCCTACAAAGGAAATCCACCATTTCCTTAATCTTTCCCTCTCTATCCTAAATACCATCATCAATGTTATCCATACCATTCACCTCCACCACAACATCAATATCACCCTCATTTTACCTCAATTCAACCTTTCCCATTACCATCCACACAAGCACACCAAAGATCCATTCCCACTCCACTACATGCACAACCATTTAATATCCCCAACAATAAAACACCTCAATCAACTTACAATTTTGAGGTATTACAAAATGATTCACCAGCTATCATTGAAGAACAACAACCAGAAGAAGAAGACTCAGATAAGGTCCAAGAATCATGGATGCATGTCGATAAAGAGAAGTTGTTGGAACCAGAGATTGAAAAGTTTCATGGCTTCCTATCACCAGATTCTATAAATGAAGATCACATCTCTGAAGACTTGCATGGCATGATAGCAGGAAGACAAGGAATACAAGGTTACACTCAATCTTGGTTCAGGGGAGTCATTGGATCCCAATGCTCAATTATTCAGTATCTTATGACATCATCTAAATCAAGACAGTTGGTATCTCATATACTGGTACATATCAAAGAGTATCTTTCAGACTTGCATATGAGTTTATCTATAATCTTGTTACAGACATGGCTCCATTGGAGGTATTCATATACTTGAACAAGATTTTCTTTTTTCAAGTAGAGGACATATAAAATAAAAATAAAAAGTAAAGAGAAAGATAAGTCCTATTGTGAAAACTAGCTTGTTGGTGCAATTGGACATGATCTTTGCTTGAAAACCAGGCAAATGGCGAGCAAAGTTCACAATAATTTTTGCAATTTCATGATGGTTTCAATATTTTAGTATGCCTCTTCAAATAATTTTTGGTTCTATGCTCGAGTTGGAAGATGTGGAATTCCTTAAGGTACACCTTCCAACAGATCTTGTCCCATCGACCTCAACACCTTATCTGGGACCAAGATCATAGATTATTTGGAGTGCCTTGGAACTTGCATACATCAATGGCAAGCCTCCTCGTTGCCAACAATGGGAATACAACAATGTCTCTTGGTTGTCAGATCTTGCAGGTGACTCAACTTCAAAACATTCATTCATCCCTGTCAAGATGCACTCAGGTACCTTGAAACTCATTTACATTATCGTTGAGTTGTCTCGCATTGGTTAACGATTTTCATCATTGATCGGTAGTCCAGTGATTTCTTCCCATGCTCGACTTCGACACATTCATTCGCATGGTAAGAATTGTACCATGAATTTTGGCTTTGATGAAGACTAATGGTTTTATCGAATCAAAAACAACTTGTAGCATTACATTTTATTGGTTTCTTGTAGCAGCATGTTCATATTTTTGTCATTCAATAGCAGCATGATAGCACCATTACAACATTTTTTTCATTCATTTCATTTTCAAACAAAACATTGGGCCTATTTCAGCCAATATGCATGGTTCCTACTTCAGTAGGCAGTACACAATTCAAATCAACAGTTCAAACTCGGAGAAAAACAATTTTCTACAACAAAAAAATTGACAGCTGCGGAAAGTGGCAGTTTTTGCAGCTATACCTGTAGCAGCCTGTTTTGTTGTTGCAAATTTTTCCAGAGGCAGTTTTGGTGCAAATATTGCAAGAGATTGGAGCATAAATAAAAAATTATGAGCTTCTAGGTTTTCTCAGAATATGATAAATTGAGTAACATACAGACAAAATTAAAAAATAAGCAATTTTGAAGGGCATTTCAAGTGGGTTTCTAAGGCAGATTTTCATTTTTCACCATTATGGACATATTAGGACAGATTTTGGTATTTTTGCACAGCAGCGCCTTTTCTTCATCAAAATGAAATTCTGAAAGCATGTGCAGTAGAAAAGGTAAAAATACATATTTTCCCTTTTGAATCACTCAATTTGGCCTTAAAATGATTTCGCGGCATATGTTTTCATTGCAACATGGGCAGCATGAAGGGTGAAACAGGGAAAAAATTGATTTGATCATAACTTTCAAACTGTGCATCCGTTGGTCCTAAAATTTTGTATGATAAATGAATTGAGGTAGGGTAAATAAACTCAGAAAATTCCAGTGTTTATTTTTTCAAGAAATTGGCCACTTTCACCTACAGCCATTTCTCATTTTTCGCAAGATCCGTGCAACCATTGGCTGAGATTTTTTATGTAAATATGCATAATATTAATGGTAACAACCTCAAAAAAATTTAGGAGAATCTGATGTACCATTTGAGAGAAATTGCAAAATTCATTTCATTTTACACTTACACTCCATCTCACTCCACTTTCACTCCATCTCACTCCACTTTCATTCCATTTCACAAGTCATATTCCACTTTCATTCCATTTCATTTCACATCCATATCCCATAGCCATACTTCATTTCTTTTTACATATTGCATTCTGCAGCCACATCTTATTCAGCAGTACTGACACAATTGTACAGTCTACAAACAAATGATGATTACAGGAAATTGAAGGATTATGTTTTGAAGACCAACATGCTAAAAGGGTACCTAAGGATCAACACCAAAGAAAGCAACAAATTAAAAGGTTAAATTCTAAAAGGTAAAGTGCAAAAAATTATTTTAAATAGCAAGGTTAAAACATTAAGCATGTATAATATGGATATCATATGTTTCCTTGACAAATCATCATTTGATTTGTTTGCATTATCTATCATACCACATATCAGCCATATTCTCTGCATCCCCAATACCATCTCCTGTCAACATTTCTCCTCCACACAGTCCTCAAAATTCTCCAATTCATAATTTTGAAGGTAGCCCCAGCAGAAGATCTCTAGGCATAGACCCAGTGCAACAACAAATATATGATTATGTAGAATCACTGGAGAAAAGAAGTGCATCAACGAACCCAGAACCTTCTGTCAATCCACAAGAACCTTTAGTTGATGCTCTCAAGCAGGATATCTATGAACTAGAGATATTGAACAGACATATCAAACAGAAGAATGAGACCTTGAAGGATCATAACGAATTGGACAAGGCAATTCATGATAATACTATTTTGCAACTAGGACTGTGGTATAAGAAAAATAGGAAATTGAAGAGGAAGAACAAGTTATTGAACAGAGCAGTCATTAACCTATAGTTCCAGCTTCTTATGAGAAGGCCCAGAATGACAGTCACGTCAAAGAAGAACAAAAGAAGAAAAGTTAGATGTGCTAGCAGAGGTATCAGAGCAAATGCAGTAGGGGAGAAGAACTCACATTTTTGGCAAATTGCATGAGGACATGCAATGATTTTGCAGTGGGGGTATGTTGAACCTCAGATTTACCCTCTCTTTGACAATTTTTCTCACCTCTTTCCATCACTTTCCCATAAGATCATAGACCCCAATCAATGAAAAATTTTATGTTTTGTCTTAAGGATGCATTAAAATGATTGCCATATTATATTTTCATGTTCTCGCTATTTGGATATACTTTTGAAATTTATCTCAAGAATGCAGCATGTTTTGCAGCTAACTGTGCGTTATGTAGCCACTCTCATGGTTTAGCAGGTTTCAGGTGTCAACTGAGGAATTGGGCCACATGGGTGTTTCTATAATGATGCCTACATGGATTCTATCCTACTCACTCGGTCCATATCGATAGAAAAGTGAGCCTAAACTCATGGTCAAAGATGGAATCAAAGCATGTTATCCAAAAGAAGTAGGACTCTTGATTTGCTCCAACAGTCCTATTTCAATTCTAAATTCGAATTAGCAAGAGTTCAATGGTCCTATTGCAAGTCTAATTCGAATTAGCCACCTGTAGCAAGTATATCTCATAATCCGTTATGTAATTTCCCTTTAAATATCGGTTGTACAAGACCAAGAACACAGTTCAGATTTCAAGTGTAAACTCAGGATTTTTGTTGATACTCTATAATCAGTCTTCATTATTATGATAACGCAAAGTTCAAGTTGACAATGATTGCTTGAGTACATCTTTAACCAGCTAGCATTTCAGCCAAATCAGTTACCGAGGGCCCCTGCAAATGAAGGAGGTTTTTTTTCATTTTGTTGTTTTTAGTTTAATTTCAGCAACTGTTTTCAACAATTCTGTTAATGTTTTATTTTAGTTTTCAATCAATAGCATAATGATAAATTACAATTGTGCAGACTTAATCTTCTAAGATATTTCATGGAAATAAAAAACTATGTTTTCAAACTAAATTAAAGATTGAAGTGGTAAGAAACCACAGTTGCTTAGTTTTATTGTTTTGTCATTTATTTCCTTTAGAACAGAATTCTCAATTACTGTGTCAAAAAGATGTTTCTAAAATCCATTACAATATGTTGATCATAAATTAAATGGTTAAATATCTCATACTTATAGTGGTTGAATTTACCTTGCACATTGTCATTTTCTTTTCAAAGACTAAGGCATAGTTGATTTCTCCTAAAGCAGCTCAAGAGGTTAACACTTTACATTTGAATGTTGCAGAAAATTCAATTATATATTAGTTGATTTTAGTTAAGTTTTACACGCTTTCATATTTTACTTTCAAGACCCTCACTTAATTGCAAACACTAATATTCCTAAAAATCATTCTAAAAGAGATTGATCTGATCATGTTTCCATATGAAATGGTTGAATGATTAATGAGTGCAATGTCTGAGTTATCTTTCTGCAGATTTTACTTAGTTTTCTAGTTCAACAAGTGTAATTAGTCACCTAACACTATCTCAAGAATATCACTCTTCACAATTGAATATTGTAAGTAACTAAACATACCTTAGATGTTTTCATTGCATTCCTTGCTTATTGTTTTAGGACATTAGCAGATTAAAAGTACAAACAGTTGCTTAACACCATCTCAATAAGGTCATACTTAATCATTGAATGTTGAAGTAACCAGAGGTACACTAGTTGTTTCATTTTCTACTTTCACTTAAGATAGGCATTGCAATTTTCAATCTTAGTTTTAGAAATAGATCCATGGATTAGGACTAATGATCAGATAAGATAGATGTTTTGTTTTCCAAATTAGGTTCTAACTAGCCCACAATTTTTGGTTTGTTTTTATGAAAATTAGATTAACTTAGAAACACTTCCTTTTCTCCCTTCTTAAAAATCATTAGATTCCTTTAACTTTTTTCATAGTTTTAAATTGAACATTCTTAAACATCAAAAGAACAAAACCCCCAAAAAAACATAAAATATGTACAACGAATCAAGAAATAGGCTTCTAGCATATATAGTGCACCGCACTTCACAAGCTTACTAACCTCAGTCGATAATTTATATAATCAATTTAAGACATTAATTTGACTAAACAATAATTTTGCATTGTTAATGTTCAAGAATAAAGATGTTGTGAATGAGGAATTTCAAGGAGATGAATCAAATGTAAAATATGATTTCATTGATGTTGTTAACGAATGTGATAATATGTTTCAGGATTATAACATGATACCTCCTAAAAGAAGTAAACAAGATTAAGTAAATTTGCAGCAGCATGCATCATGGTTGAACAGTGGTGTGAACAAGATTTCAGTGTTAGAAAGTGCAGAGGTCAAAGATCAATTGCAAAATCAATTTGACAAAGAGGACATTATTTCCAAAAGTTCTTGTGGGATTCATAATATGTTGTCTTTGAAAAGGGGTGGTGCATGGCGATGGCGATCACATTTGGTCAAGATTCGAGCCAAGCGCAAGGCTATACATGGTAAGCATCGCCAGGTCGATAGTGTTCAAGGTGAGAAGAATTTGAGAATGTTTAAGTTTCTTTTGATTGACAATCGAGGAGGGAATGTGTTTATTCCTTCAAGGGAAGTTTCTTGTTCTGCATATTCTAGGAAAGTGCAGCGAGATGTTATCTATGATAGCAAGATAAGGACTCCAAAATCAAGGAAAATGTTGTATTTTCATGAAAGGCTCAAAATGTTGAATTCAAGTAAATTTCATTGGATTGAGACTGGAAGGGTGAAGGATTTGTACCCTCATATCTTTGTTGATTGATAAAGATATTTTGGAGGTCCAAAAGCTTCCAGTGGGGAGGAATGATCTGGTGGATCAATTTATGCTCAAAATTAAAAGTTCTCATAATGGATCGAAACCAATGCCAAAGCGTAGATCTTGTCATCATGAATCCAACACAACTCATTTCGCTCAAATCCAACATCGTATGCTTCTGATATCGCATTATATTCATTTTGGGAAACAACAAAAAGTTTGTGCTTTGGTTGTATAAGGGTGCACAGTCAACAGTTCGTACTATTGACTGGACCATGAACAGGTGACTAGTCCTTCATTAGCCAATAGTTGTTTGACACTTGGGAGGATGTTATTGGGTTGAATTTGGTTGTATTTTATTGGTTTATAGGTTGGTTTGTTGGACCAATCAGAGAGGACCACATGGGCCAATCAAAGGCCACCACATGGCCTCCTGATGGCCATGCAAAATTTGGTATGGGTCAGAGTTGGGCTCCTGGTGTTCGAGCGTGTGACCTCCACCAACTAAGAAAGACCTCTGACCAAATATTTTATGTTTTTTCTTAACCTCTATGGATCAAAGGTCTTATTTAAACTTTATTGGGTTTTCAATCGGAGGTGGGGACTGAGTTAACCCCTTACTCCAGTCCACGGACCAGGGTTAAGGTCTAACCCCAGCCCCAAATGTTAGATATATGCGCCAATTAAAATGTTGTATAACACAAAGTTTGATTACAAACATATGTTGGTGGAGGTACCATATGTATTGCGATATAACCAAAGTTTTCCAAAACATATTAACTAGTGGGCAGACCATGTATTACCACAACAAAACCTTATGTTAAACCCCTATGCAAATTTTGGAGCGGAACTCTAAGGATGGAACCACTGCTAAACCATAAGTAGAGAATATTTAATATCGACGAGTTATGGCATCAGGTCACATGCCACAGTTGTTGGCAGATATGGTTAAGGAACACCAGAGTATTAACGTTGGTTAGCGTCACTGTGGTGGCTTGTGACATGGAACAGGGTGTTCACACAGTGATCTCCACAACCTTGTTGTCACGGTTAGTCAATGGACCCACTAACTATAACCATAACACACAAACAAACCACCCCATGAAACCACAATCATAGGCGGGTTTTCTCAGCGAGAAACGTTACGACGAGCCCGAGATTGACGGCGGAAGACGCGCCAGATTAACCAGATAAAGGCCAAAATATGAAATTTAACCAGGTGAAAATTTGCACCCGGTGTTGTGGGAATCTCGCTAGCGTGGGGTGAAATTTTTGCCCCGCGTGGCCGAAAATTCAAATTTTGTAGAATATTTGCAAGAAAGTGCGAATTGTAGGACAATTAGCAGAGCTTTTCATTGGAGCATAACTCATTGAGTTTTTAACCTTTTTTGGATCAGAAAGAGCCAAACTAGGGGTTTTTTATTATTCTAGAGTCATTGGATACATTATTTAAAACATTTGAGCACTTTAACTTGATGTAATCACACTTTTTTGAGCATAATGAAAGAGGCCCAACCATTGGAAGTTGGACCAAGAAATGTAGCCCAACAGGGGTGTACTCCTTCATCATTTTTTTGTTGTTCACTGTTATGGTATTGATGTCTTCTTATTTTCTGCAAAAACTGAGTTTTAAAGCATGTTTATGTGTTAATGAATTTGACATAAGAGGTTAAAAACCCTAATCTCTTCACTTGAAAATTTTACCATAAGACCTCAAGCTTTCATATACAGATCATATATGGTCTGTAATTTTATTATAAATTTTATGAATAGCGTCGTTAGGGGAAGAGGTCGGGGCTAAGCCCTAGCCCCCGGTCATTGATACCCCACAAAACCATGCCAGGAGAAACAATGAGGGGCTCGAGGCTTAGCCCCAATCCATGGTCATGGTTACAACCCATAGGACCCGGTGCTATAGATTTGGTAGCCAACAGATGGGGGTGAGGCTTAAGGCGCTAGACCAAGTCACATGACCAAGCATGATACCAAGCGCAGATTTGACAGGTGTTGTGGAAGAAGGTGCGGGAGTTAAGGGCCATTTCATGGTCCCGTGACTACCATGTAACCATTGGCACGAATAGAGGAGCTACTCTGGCAGGGGAGGGTTGTTAGCCCAACCCCCGGCCCTATGTATCAATGTGACCACAAGTTTCGGCAGCAGGTGCGAAGTGGCGGCGCAGGCTGTAGCCCGACCCCCGACCACATGGCCAATATGACCGAGAGCAGGGGCTGAATTTCGATACATGGAGTTATTGGGAAACTTATCCGTTCGAAAATTTTCACCTTTTTTGGTGTGAATCCTGACAACACCAGGCGAAATTGTGCTTGGTAGGCTAGAGAACGACGGAAAACGTATGACAATTAGTAAATTCTTCCAATTTGTAGAACAATTTGCGAAAAAACTTCTAAGAGCCATAACTTGATGAGTTTTTTTCCTTTTTAAGCCCAAAAAAGTCTATATAGGGGTTTTTGGGCCTTCTGAAGCCCTTGGAGACATTATTTTTATTTATGAGCACTCTAATCCTATATAATTACATATTTGAGCACTTAATTGAAGAGGAACAACATTGGAAGTTGGACCCGGAGACATAGCCCAAGAGGGGTGAACTTTGTTATCAATTTGTTGTTCTTTGTTGTTGTCTATGGTTTATTGTCTCTGTTTATTTTCTACAAACTGAGTTTAAAACACTAGTTTATCTAACTTTTTCAACTTGATCCATTGCCCATATAACATATATTTTAATTACAAATTTTCCATAAACCTTCAAGTTTGTGATTCAGATCAGTTTGGTATCATAGCTCTGGTTATTTTCAAGGTTTGATTTTGTTTACAAGTGTTTTCTCATGCTTACAAGGTTAAATCTGAAAAGAGGAGTGTTTATAGAACCAAATCCTCAAGTTGGTTCAAGGAAGAAAGAAACACCTGAAGCTTCACTATTCATGGCACATGAAGAAGGACATGAGACAATGTTTGAGGATGAGAGAACTTTCAGAAAATTTTTCTTTGAAATTTCTGAAATGGTGAGAGTTTTATTTGAAGAAAGAAACACAAGGTTACAAGGGGAGAGCTCAAATCCACCAAAAGGTAATGGAGGAAATGAGAACAAACCACCACCTCTACCTCCACCTTTTCCTCCTCCTTCACCTCCATCTTCACCTTCATCCTCTTCTACATCAACCCCTTCACAAACTCCTCCAAGATCTCGAAAGGGACATGATAAAACTCCTTTGTTAAAGCTTGACATAAAATTTGAATTTCCTATGTATAATGCAGAGGTAAATGCTGAAAAATTGGATAATTGGGTTCGTCATATTGAAGTGTATTGCAGGATACAAAGGATCAAATATGATGAGACCAAAATTCATCTTGCTTCTCTATGATTGGAAAGTGCAACTCCCATTTGGTGGGAGGCAAAAACTCAAGAAGATCTCAAGAAAAGTGGTAAAGTTATCTCTTCATGGAATGATTTTTTAGTTGCATTAAGAAGGAAATTTTATCCATTAGCTTATATGCAAAAGGAAATTATGAATTAGAGAAAATTTATACAAGCTAAAGGTCAAAGTGTTCAAATTTGTACTCAATAATTTAGGAGAAGAGCTTTAATTTTGGGTATAGATTTATCCTCAGAAGACACTCTCCTTAAATTCATAGGAGGATTACATAGCTATTTGAGACATACAATTATCATGTTTAACCCTACAAATCTAGATGAAGTATGTGTTCAAGAAACTCATTTAGAAGCAAGAGGGAATAATGTTCCTCAAGAAAACAGCAAGAAGCCATTCAATTCTGGAGACAAAGGAAAGGGAAAATTCAAAGGCAGGGGGAAAAAGAATGTTTCAGTCAAGAAAGAGGGAGAAAAACTCACATGCAAACACTGCTCAAAAGAAGGCCATGATGAAGACCATTGTTGGAAATTACATCCAGAGTTAAGACCCAAAAAGTTTAACAACAAAGGGAAACAAAATATTGTCGCAACAACTCAACAAGATCTAGGATCTTATTCCTGTGATGAAACCAAAATCACAGCCATGGTATTTAGAGGTAAGGATTTTATTGTAAGTATTAGTTCTTCTAGTAACCTCATTGAAACTCAAAAAGATAAAGAAAGAATTGAGCTTTTCCATATTAGAGCCATCTCAAAACATAAAAAAGTAGATACTTTGTTTGATAGTGAATCCCAAGCCAACCTTATTTCAGAAGCCATTGTCAAGAAACTAAATTTGGAAACCATTCCTCATCCTAAACCATATCCTTTGAGTTGGGTATATGACAATGGAAAATTGCAAGTGACAAAAAAATGCAAACTGAAATTCACCATCACTGCAAACTTTATTGATGAGGTATAGTTTGATGGTTTTCCACTTAACATACATGGTATTTTTTTGGGAGGTTCATACCTATATGATAGGAAAGCCATATTTTATCGCCATGAGAACAAGTATCATTTGTTTAAATATGGAATTGAGTATATTATTAGAGCATATCGCAAGAAAATGAATTTGTCTCTTGTTAATGTTGGACAAAGGAAGAGGCTTGTAAATGCTAGTAAGAATTTTGTATTGTTGATGATCAAACCCAAAGATGATGTTGAATCTAAAGCATTCCAAGGACGTGATGCAAAACTCAAATCTGATTTGATTGAAATTGTTAACACATATAATCAAATGTTTCATGAACCTGAAGGATTTCCTCCTAAAAGAGGAATCCAACATGAGATTCAATTGCGGCGAGATGCACCTCTTCCAAACATTGGCATGTACATAATGTCAATTATGGAAAATGCATAAATTAAGAAGCAAATCCAAGAGTTGCTTGATAGAGGGGTCATCATACCAAGTACACCTCCTTGTGGGTCTCCTATTGTTTTGGTTCCAAAGAAGGATGGTAAATGGCACGTGTGTGTGGACTTTAGAGCCTTGAACAAAATCACGATAAAGAACCGCTATCCTCTTCCTCATATTGATGATTTGATAGATCAATTGAAAGATGTTGTTTATTTCACTAAGTTGGACTTGAGAAGTGGTTATCACCAGATCAAGATTACTGAAGGTGATATTTGGAAGACTGGTTTCAAAACAAATCAAGGTTTCTTTGAATGGTTGGTTATGCCATTTGGGCTTTGCAATGCTCCTGCAACATTCATGAGAGTCATGAATGATGTGTTGATACCATTTATTGATGATTTTGCTATAGTTTATTTAGATGATATTTTGATTTTCAGCAAGACTCATGAAGAGTATGTCAAGCATGTTAAGCAAGTTCTAGATGTCTTAAAGAGAGAAAGATTGTTTTTGAAGATGTATAAATGTGAATTTGGGAAACCTATTTATTTTATTTGGGTCATATTGCTGGAGGGGGTGAATTGGAGATTGATCCCTCAAAGGTTGAAGTCATTTTGAATTGGCCTAAGCCCAATAATGTAACATAGGTTAGAAGTTTTTTGAGAGCAACTCAATATTAGAGGAATTTTATTCTAACTTCTCATCTATTGCAGCTCCATTACATGCTTTGACAAGTGTGAAACATGTTTTTCAATGGGGAGGCAAGAAAAAAAAATCCTTCGATGCATTGAAAGAGAAAATCAGTACAACACCAGTTCTTGCACTTCCAAAACTTAAGCAGCCATTTGAGATACAAACTGATGCAAGTGACTATGCCAAGTGAGTAGTTTTAATGCAACATGATAAGCCTATCTGTTAATTTTGAAACCTTTACCAATGCAGTGATTAACTATCCAACATATGACAAAGAGTTGTATGCTTTGTTGCAAAGTGTGAAGAAATGGAAACATTGTCTGATGGGTAAGGAAACAATTATTCACATTGACCATCAACCTTTGCAATACATGTAATCACAAACCAAGCTACAACAAGAAGGGCATTTCAAGTGGATGGGTTTCTTACAACAAGTCCATTTGTTAATCAAGTATAAGAAATTTATCTATAACAAATTTGTTCAAATGTTATCTAGCCTAGTTTTTATTGCATCTTTCATTCTTAAGCATAATTCTATCATGTACAGAGCTATGTTGAACAATATGCTAAAGATGAAGATTTTAAGCATGTATATGCAAATTTGTGTCAAGCCATCCAAGTAGAAGAATTAGATTATCATATTCATGATAAATTGTTGTATCATCTTGACAAGCTATATGTTGCACAGGTTGAAAGAGTCAACATCATAATGGAACCACATACTTCTCTTATTGTTGGCCACTTTGGTGTAGACAAAACAGTGCCACAATTACAGAGGTATTGGTATTGGCCTCATATGTGTTAGCAACCTATAATATAGGGGTCATAATTTTGACTTGACTATTGATAATCTTGTAAATTTGTACATACTTTGCCTTATGCAAGTTGTATTCACATATTTTGTAAAAAAATCAAAAATCAAAAATCAAAAAGAGGGTAAAAATTCCTAAAAGAATAATCAAAGGACTTAGAAAAATAAAAGACCACAAAAAGAAAATGAATAAAACATGAAAGTGAGCAAGCATAAATGCCACTACTTTTTCTTTTTGACTGTGGCAGAATGTCAATAAATTCCATAAGTCCATGATGAGTTAAACAGTTTAATCTTAACTTGCCATTATTTCAATTTCACTTGTTGTAGATAGAGAATAGTGAGTTGTCATACTGCTTAATCATGACAATTCAGTAGTTAGGTAGAGAAATAAAATGAATCCAACAGTTTAATCTGAATTCATGGATGAAATAAGTGTAGAATTAGACAGTTTTACTTGCTTTCAGAAAGAATAAATGCTATGAAGGTTGCTAGCTCAAATACACCTTACTAAAACTGAAGAAAAAATGTTAGCATGGTAAGTTGGGTAGGTAGAAGAGGGTGAAAAGTCTCAATGTAAATATCATTCATCATGGGCTGCAAAATAACTAACTTCCCCTTCCCATAGTCATGAAACATTCTAAACTATCAGTTAGAAAGGCTCAAGACATTTCCTTGACTTTTGTTGGGACCGAACCCAAGGCTCTATGACTGATCATTTGAAAGTGTAAAATGTCTATATTAAATCCCCAAACTCACATCATTTACCATTCATGCATTCATCCCCCTGAATAATCCTAAGTAAAATTCCATTTTTACTTAAAGGCATTATAATTCCCATTTTATTAACTTCCTACATCATTTGAAAACAATAAACCCTCAAAATGACATTATATTATAAGTTTAGTGATAAGATCAATTGCAAATTATCTTGTAAAATTCACTTTACTTGTTAACATTATGTGTTTTGAGTGTTCCATCTCCTATTTTCATATTAACTTTAACATATATATTAACTCCCTATATAAATAACCTTTTCCTATTATATAACTCACTTTATATTAAACCCAAAAACCCACTTAATATAACTTAAGCCAAAGTTATTTATCCCCACATGTTTAAATAAAAAACCCCTTTATAACCCCTTTGGCTAAGTTTATCTATATATAAATATCATGCCCCCTCTGGTAGTTAATTCATCCCGATTTAATTAACCATATAAATAAAATATATGAAAAACCTTTTAACATATGTTATATATGTTTTAAGCAAAAAATCCCCGAAGTTTCATTTATACCAAACTTCAACAAAAATGAACCCATTTCATGTATATTTCCCTTCCCCAACTCCCTAACCTGAGGTTAAATCTATAACCTAATCCCTTCCCCACAATATATGCTCCATTACAATAATCCCTTTCCTTGGTTAAAAGCCCTAAAAGACCCTCCTGATTACTTATTTATTCATTAAAAAGGGTCATTTTTGTATCTATAACTTAACTAAAGCATTTTCCCATCGGATTAATTTGCAACCCTCTGATCCCCAAACCATGTTTGATCCAACGGTTGGAAATCAACGCACCAATTAAATTCATTTTTTCCCTCTCCCCATCGCGCTAGTTTTCAACCGTCCGATCTGCTTTTTATTCCCAAGATATATGGCCCAAGTTGAACCCAATACCCGATCATTCCTCGCATCTTCCTGTTTAATCGTAACCATTCGCTTTCCAAAGCCAGATCCAACGGCGCTAATGCATTTTCGCGCTCATAAAGTAATCGATGAATGTTTCAGAAATGTCGCGCAAAATGGGTGGTTTTTCCAAACCACCCCGCGTCGACGTGTCGCAATATTATTGTATCGCATTCGAAAAGCATATTACCACTTACCACCATTGAGCCACGCGAATACCACCGCCGGTATTCCAAACCACTCCCGTTTAATCTTGATTTAATGTAAATTAATTGTGGTTTCCACTATGGTTTAATACATTAAAATTATAATTTTTCATTGAATCTTTCACCTTTTTACGCTTTAAACTGTGAATCCTTTGCAGAGCCTTTTTCCCTCGAAATTGCGCCATTTAACTTTTGAGAGCCTGTGCAGAGCCATTTTCACTAATTTTAAACCTTCCAGCACCATTTTCGAGCCAAATTACCCTGCAATTCAACCAGGAAGTGCTACATTACCCTCTGAAAGACCAGCTTTGCAGAATTGAAGACTAAACGTGACTGCAAAACATCTTCAACCACGATTATACCTGTTTCAAGGTATTTTTCATCAAAAATTATCCACTGAAATTAAATTCTGAAGAAAAACTCCAAATTTTCTGTTAATTCCTGTAAAATTTCCCCAATTGCACATATAAAAATTGCAGAAAATATCCATAGTATAGGGGAAACTCTGTCAAAATTTTCCTAGAATCCCTAATTTCAGTTTTTTGCAACTTTTATCCATACCCAGGTCTTTTCGCTGCTAGAATTGATCATAACCTACACTCTGAGCATTAAAACTTTCTTTCAATCCAAAACCCTGCTCAGAACCCTATTTTTCAAGAAAAATTCTCCAAGAAGCCCTTGTTTCCAACAAAAAAGCTCAGCAAATAGTTTAAGCTTTCTCTACTCAAATTAAAAATTACAAAGAAACAAGTAACCCCTAAAGCAGGAGGTCCAAAGCCTCAAAAGAAACCCTCTGCTAAAATTCCTCAGCCTAAATCTTCCAAAATTGATAAACCTAACCCTATACTCACTGCAGATTCAACAAAAGTTGTCAGGCCTGTTCAACCTCTTGTTATCTCACAAGAAAATAGCCTTTTGGTTGACCTTGACTACAGAATAATGGACCCTTCATTAGAGTTCAATTTTCTTGATGTATATAACTGGTGTTTTGGTAAATCAGTAGAGAATGATGACAAAGATATACGAGTCTAGGAGTCCAATTTGCAAAAATACATTGTTCCTCAAAATCATCCATCCCCTGATTTTGTCAGATTGTGTCAATCCTTTTATCTTCCAGACCAAAGATGCATTGTGAATAAAGACAGAGAGGTATTGTTTTACATCAATTAAGAATCTATAAATTCTATGCTACAACTGAACCTTGATCCCAATGCTGCTTCATTGTCCATAGAGGAGTTAACTCAGAATTACTTAGAGTTTGATTTTGCTTCTAAATTCAAAGTCTTTCATACTTTTTGTCCCAAGCAAGTTGATATCCCCAAGCTAAATCCTCCATTTGATACCTTTGATTTTCCCAATGAAACCAGACAGATTGTCTCAGTGCTATCATTCATATTAGGATACACTAGTGATGAATTCATTGATGTGGCTATCTTAGGTATTTTGTCAACTCTGAGTCCTGGCCAGTCTCCTTCTATAGTGTACAATTTTTTTAAATTCATTGCAGAAAACATGCATTGTCAGTTATCCAGATTGTCAGAAGAAGGAGTCTTCAGATACACATCATATCTACATCACCTCTTTTTGTATTATTAAGCAGATAAGTTTCCCATTGAATTTTAGAAAGTGGATCTAGAAGGAAATGTTCTTGCAGTAGTGTTTTGGTCATCAATTCTCAGAAAATGGAATAGGGAATATAGCTTTGCAGATTTCAATGACCTGTTTTTAGTACCTGCTATGAATCTATTGAATAAAGAGCATACCCCTAGAATCAATCAAGATATAAAGAGAATTCTACAGCTATCTAAGAGTTGTAAAACAGGGAACTGGTATTTATACAAAAGTTACACAGAAATCAGAGTATATGGTGCACTCTTGGCCCCATATAAGCTACCAAGATTTGTTACAACAAGGATATTTGCTTTGGAATATTTGAGGCAGCTATTAAATGCAGATGAAATCAATTTCACAGCTTCCAGGAAAAAGACTTAGTTTAAGCTGAAAAATCAAATTGGGCCATTTATTGTAAATAACAGAGAAGCAGCCAATGAAATCAATGTTAAGTTGAAAGAGTATGAATTCCCATATAGTTTCATGTGGAATTATGATCCACAAGGTATATTAAGCATAATGAGAGTGAAATGCAAGTTGCCTGTTTTCTTGCATGAATCCAAGCCCCATATTGAAAAGTATGCCAACAAACTTGAATGGGAACCAAACACTCTGTTTGATGATGATTCATAGGAAATGCAGGGAAACAATGGCAAAGGTAACCAAGTTGATCAAAAACAGATATTGACAGTGAATAAAGAATCTGACATTCTTCATAAGAGAAGCAGAAAGGAAGATAGTTTCAGTGCTAAAACTATTCAAGACAAAAGATTCAGAACTCCTTACAATAAGAAAAGTAAATTGACCAATGAAGAAAGGGACAAAGCCATCAATATTGAAGATAATAATGGTCATGAAACTGATGATGAAGCTACAAGGATATTAACTGAAACTCTCAAAGAGCTTCAAAATTTTCAAATTGGAACCCAACAGAAAGATACAGTTATGGTGGATACACAATATAAAGTTGATAGGCCATCTTCTTCTAAAGAACCTGACAATACAGAGTCAAACATTCAAATCAAGTTCATGAAAATAAAAGAAAAGAATGAAGAAATAAATAATGAAGCATATTCAAAGTTCCTCAAAGAAAATCCTGGGAATAAGGATAGGCTCCTTTTGGCCTTTGATTATTCTTCTAATAAATTGGTGATGTCATTTCTCAAGCCTACAGTGACTGATCCAAAATCCATTGCAGATTATTCAAAAAAAGATCTTGAAATTTATCCAGATGCTATCCATGAATTGGACCAAATAGAATTTCATAGAAGCAACACAAAGATGCTATATTATAAGATAGTCAATAAAACTATAAATTCTAGCAGGCTTGTGAAAACATTAATAAATCTTCAAACTCAAATGAAATTGGATAAAGCCTCACTTTATGTCAACAATTTCAAGATCAAAGCAAGAGAAGACTTGGTGATTAAAGCAGGAGCTGATCCAGCTAACATGGAAGTTGCAAAGGCTTTGATCAAGCAGAAAAATGAAGATATAGTCGCCTTCATAAAACAACTAGAATTGCCTCCAAGTGAAAATTCTCAGGCAAGAGAAATTCTTCAGCAGAAAACAGAGAACGATTAATTGAAACAACTTGTTCTTAAAATGATAGGTCAGATAAAAGAACTGGAAAGCCAAATAGAAGCTTTCATGTAAGAGAATGAAAAATTGAAGAAATTTCAACAAGTTGTGATTCCTACAGTAATCCCAACTGTAAGCACAACTGTTCCATCCACATTAGCAGAACACTTGGCACCACAAGGAGTACTGGCAACGAAAGTGTCAATAACTTCTCATGAAATGTCTGCCTCTTCTTCCTCAACCTCACAGGTAAACACAATACAAGACAAAGCTGCCATAATCAGAGCCATGGAAGACATGTCAATTAAAGATAGAGAAATACTTAGTTTGAAAAGCACTATTAAAAATCTAGAAACTTCTAAAAGAGATGCCTTGATTACTTCTAAAGGGCATGAGTAGAGGGTAGATAGACTGCAAGAACAGGTGAGAATTATTTAAGCACGGGTGAATCTTAGAGATGAGGTTGCATATATTAAAAATCATTTATGGACAAAAGTAATTGAAGGCATTCATTCTCAATGGCCTTCAATTCAGATAATTTATGAGCAGAAAGAGTTACTACAGGCTGCTAATGTAGAAATTGATAAAACTAAGAGAGAGATTGAAAATAAGCCAGCTCAAGCAGTTCAACTCATAGCATTTTTAAACAGCAAAAACAGGTAAGAGTTAGAAGAGTTGAAAATTACTGACAAGACAGAGATCATCCTTCAAAATAAGAAAGTCCTAACTAAGAGGAACATAATGAATAACTTGGAAGACAGATGTAAAGACATGAATTTGGCCATCTCATGATTTTGGGCCAAATACAAGGTATTATCAGAAGCAGGTTTTCCATACATTCATGCATTAAATGACAAATTGATGCCACAGAAAGATTATGATCAGAAAATCATAACTCATGCAAAAGAGCAAGCTAAACAACCACTGCCACAAGGATCACCAAGTGGCAAAGTTCTCCTTCAATATTTTGAAAATTTATTCTTTTTGGAAAATGAAATCAAGCATATGTTCACTATAGAGCCTAACTTTGCCAAATATACTGAAGATGATGAAGGTTGCAAGAAACTGAAGAATATGAAGATCCCCACTACTGAACAATGGCAAGAATTCACAGATCTGCTGTGAATTGGATAGATAAAGGACAGGAAAATTACTTGGAAATTCATATTTTACTTTTACCTCATGGTGAAAAAATCAGTGTCAAAGTATATCAGGGTCAAAGTGTGTCAGTTAAATCGAACTGTTACGGCTGGTCATTTTTTATTACACTAGTAAAACAGTCAAAAGCAGAGAATAAAGAGTATTAGAGAAGAAGATGAGAAGGAAGAGTATTCTACAAGCTACTATTCACGTAAAGATGTACCTATTGCCAGCAAATACTCAAAGCACATCAAAAATCAATTTAGATAAGATAAAACTATTCTATTTTCCCTTGTAAAAGAGGACATCTTGCAAACTGTTTTGCTCTTGTCCCTCTTCTTATGCTCTTTTTCCTGTTTTTCTTTAAAACATTATCTCAATTTCTGAGATATTTTGTAAACAATTTTTGTGTATAAATACTTCATAATTCGAAGTATTGAGGGTGGAATAAAATTTCTGAAGACTACTATAGTCATTTTGCTGGATATATTGAAGTTGGTGTGAGTCAATTAGTGAAGCAGCAGACTGGAAAAGAGATTAGAGACATCATAACTAAGGATTCTCATGGTGACAAGATAAGTCTCGTCTTTTTCCTGTTTTTAGTGTTTTTCTTTAAAAGTTTACATACATCTATTTAATGTGTTTCTATTCTGTAATGATCAACTAAGGAGAAATTAAACAGGATTAGTGATAATAAGCTCCCTGTTTTAAACTAGTTGGCATTTTTATGTTTTCTTCTTGATAACCGACCCATAGAATTCTTAATTTCTCTAGGTCCCAGTTTGATCCCCTTCTTCAATCCTCTTTTCTATAACTTAAGGATTTCTAAGTGCCCTTTTTTTCAGATTTCACCCAATCCATTAACAAAGCCTATTCAAAGCCTTAGAAGGTCATCTATCCCGCCCTTAGTACATTTGCATCTTTAAGTCTTATTCCCTAGCTCTGCTTGCCTAGAGAGTTGACTCCATAGCCCAATGTTCTGGTAGATACTTCTGGTTTACCTTGAAACACTTTTTATTCCCACCATTATTTCAAAACAAAGTCCTACTGTCCACTCATAGCTAGCCTAAAACCATTTACCAAAACAAAGCTAAATCTTTAGGAGAGATCCCTCTCCGGAGCTCAGGAAGGCTAGATCCTGAATTCCCAAAGCGGTTCTTGGTTACCCCTGGTTTTCTTAACTACAAAAATCCCCATCCCACAACCTGAGAATTACTAGGGTGATAACATACTAGTGACTCCACTGGGGAACTAACCACTCTCCAGTTTTAAGTTTAATCTTGAAGGAAGATCTTTAATTATATTTTTTCTACTTTAAGATTGAGTTTAAAGGTTGTGGGTATTTTACCCAATAAACATTCTGGCTCCCAAGAAAGTCTACTACGCTAGATCCAACTCCAATGCTAATCCTCCAGAGATAGTAGACAATCCTGACCAGATAGGAAGAAAGAAGAAAAAACAAATTGATAGTTCTGAAACTGAGATACCTCTGAGAAGAGTTGATTCTTTACCCAAAGAATTGGTAAGCTTATCAGACATTGATTTTGACATAAAGTTTGAGAAATCTTTATTTAGAACAAAATCTGAATTGGATTTAAAAGAAATTGTTTTAGATCCAGTTTTTACTTCTTATGTAAGTGAAAAATACAAAAGTATTTATGTTCCTACTAAATCAAATCAAACTGAAAGTAAAAGTCCAATAAAACGGGTAAGTGTCCTGAAAATTAAGGACATAGAAGAAGCTATTAAGCTAGCTAATTTTTTGTCTAAATTTAAACCCCTAGTTTCTGAGCTATATAAAACAGTCTTTCCAACATCAGATTCTACTCTGTATGCTGCCACATCATTTACTGATTCTATTGTTAGTTCACCTCAAGAGCCCATAAGCCCTGAGTTGCCTCTACCCCATAGAATCATATACTCATCATATCCACAATCCACTACTAGTTCATCAACTAGTCCATTCATCCCTAAGCTTCCCTTACAACCCAAAGTAGTATATCCATCATTTACCCAACCCATTACAACTATCATTAGTCATACTACTTCTGTTTCATCCCCGTTACCAAGCTCTTAAAGTACACCCATTGCAGTAACTAGCACTATCCCTATCATTACAACTGTACCTCCAAGTTTAGCTAAAATTCAAGCCATGGCAGCCTGATATGCTCCCTTGGTCTTACCTCAGAATCTCCATGACATGCCCTAGAACTAACAAAAATATATTCCACTTTTTGATAATCTTTCATAGATTACTGCACAACAACACATTACTAGAATGAATGATTTCTGGGAAGTCTATGAGATAGTTGAGTTTGATGTCTGAATGAGACTATTTGCTCAGAGTTTAATTGGAGAAGTGAAAACCTAGTTTAAAGGTTTAGGAGCTGGTAGCATAGCAGATCTAGCTGCATTCCATAGAGCCTTCCTTAATAAATGGAAGAAAAAGAAGAACCCTATGCAAATACTATCTGAATTTGATGTTGTCAAGAGAGCCCCAAATGAAACTGTCCAAGACTTCTGCACAAAATATAACAGTGTTTACAATTCCATTCCCGCAGACCTTAAACCTACCCCATATTCTGTGCTAATAAAATTTCCTAATTGTTTTGATGTAGACATGGCTTACCAACTTAGGGAAAGGGACGCAAATACTTTGGAGCAAATGCAACAAAACGATGTAGGTGTAGAAATCAACATACTTGCAAAGAAGGCTAGAATGAGAAATGAAAGAAGGGTTACTATTAAAGAGGAAGAATCTCACTTGGATAATAAATTTGATTTCATTACTAAAGCACTAGAAAAATTAGTTGATATACTAGATCAAATTGAAAAAAAAACCACAATGGGACAATCAATCCCAGATCTGGAATCCCAATTACAGAAAAAACAACAACCCCAGGAAAGGAAAGGAACCTTCCCCTGATCAAAATATAATAACCCCATTCCAGGAAAACTTTGCAGGAGGTTCAAAAAATAGTGTTGATGAGGAGGAAGACATAAACATTGTTATGGGGATTGATGAAAAAATTACCATTTTCCTCACCCAGGAGGACCAGGAACTCTTTGAACTTCAATAGCTCAAAGTTGAATTTGGAGAATCCTATGATTAAAAATAAGGTTATGATTTTGCAATAGACGAAATTCACAGTCAATACAACCTTAGGAGCAAGAAAACCAATGATCCTGTTATAAAGAATAATGCTCCAAACCAACAAGAACAAAACAAAAATAAGACTGATACTTCTAAATCAAAATTCTTGCAAATTCTTCCTAGATATAGCAAATAGAGTTCAAATCCAACCAGTCCTAAAAAGCAGCAAGGCCCAAAAATTGTAGATATTACTGACGAGGTGGAACAATATTCCAAAGATGTTTCAAATGCTAATTCTCCCAAAGCCACAAATTCAACAACAGTCATTGAGCCAAGAACGAATCCTACTAATTTTAAAATATCTGATCCTAAACCTTCTGTTGAGAATCCTAAATCTGAGAAAACTCTTGTTAATCCTCAAACCATTCTTGAAAAAATGACTAAAGATAGTAGGAACCAAGAAACTCAGACAGAAGACAAGATAAGAGCTCAAAACAAAGGAAAAATAGTAGAAACTCAAGAAAATTCATCACAAACCATAGTTCCCAAAGAAGAAGTGATTCAAACCATCAGATCTCAGCCAACATTTAATATGCAGTCTGAAATATCTAAATTTAAAATAGTTGTTCCCTTGGTAGAACTAGCTAAAAATGATTTATATAGATCTATGATTTCGGATGCATTGAATGTGAAAGAGAATGAAGATACAATCAACATGAATGAAGATAGGCCTGAATTGATTTTTGGTGCCAATGTAGATGGAAAACATTCAGATGGGTTGGTACCCCCATTTTATTTAAGTCTTACTGTACATGACCAAATATTACACAATACTATGGTAGATACTGAAGCTTCCCACAATTTAGTGCCTAAAGATATAATGGAAACTCTTAATCTAGAATTAACGAGACCCTATAAGGACCTATTCTCATTCAATTCATCCAAAGTCCAATGTATTGGTTTGATTAAAGATATGTGTGTTAACCTAGTCCAGTATCCTAGTAAGATTATGATCATGGATGTTGTAGTATCTGACATCCCGGCAAAGTATGGCATGCTTCTTTCTCGATCATGCAGAGAAAATTTGTAGGGATCTCTACAACTGGATATGATTTATGCTACTATCTCTATATTTGGAGAGCCTAAGAATCTTTACAGAGAAACCTTGATGAAGTACATGATCAGCAGTGCAGACAGACCTACAAATTATCCAATTTATGCTACACCCATTGATCTTGATTCTTTTATTCTTAGTAACTATAATCAAAATGAAAATCTAACTGAACTCACTGATAAAAGACTTAAAAATATGGATGATTATATTGGTCATGAAGCTTTGTGGCATCTATATTTTGATGGATCTGTTAATAAATTTGGAGTTGGAGCTGGTGTTTGGATTACAAATGTTGAAACAAATCATTTTGAAGGGAATTCTTTTAGATTAAACTTCAAATGCACCAATAACATGGCTGAATATGAAGCTTAATCTTAGGCCTGCAAATTATTAGAAAAAAGGGAGGAAAAAGAATAATGGTTATGGGTGATTCTAAATTAGTTATAAAACAAATCAACGCAGAATATTTAGTTCATAACCCCAGACTTGCAAGATACAGAGAAATGGTATTGGAACTGCTTCAAGAATTATTGGAAGGTAATTTTTCTATCATCCCTCAAGATCAAAACATACAGGCCCATTACTTAGCAACTTTTGCCAGTAGTTGTAAAATTCCTTTTTCACTATTGCAAAAATACACTGTTGAGATTAAACATAGGCCTATTGTTCCTGATAATGTGATATATTGGCAATTTTTTTCAGAGGATGAGCAAATTTATCACTTTTTGAATAATGAACATGAATTTAAAAACTGTCAAATCGATAACGACTGTAATATAGATTCACCTTGTGATATAGATTTAAATTTCTGTCAAATAGATGATTTAGATAATTTAGATGTACTTAATTTTGAAAAGCCTACTATTTTTACTCAAAGTGACATTGATGAAATGGAAAAAGTAGACATAGAGGAATTGATTGAAGGTGAAATAGATTTGATTGATTTAAAGAATAACATTTTACCCAGAGGTTTAACTCCTCTAGAGGATTTATTTGACTCTAATGATGTGCCCATAAGGCCAAAAATGGAGCCAGTTAAATCTGACATAGAAGAGTATAACTTAGGGACAGATGATAAACTAAGAATAATCAAACTATCCAAATTCTTATCATCAGATGAAAGGGAAAAATACATTGAAATTTTAAAATAATTTCAAGATGTCTTTGCATGGAGCTATGAAGACTTAAAAACTTACAACACAGACATTATGCAACATAAAATTTCTTTAAAAGAAAATAAAAAACATTTTCAATACAAGGTAAGAAGGATTAATCTGGTGTTGTTACCACTAATCAAAAAATAAGTCAAAAGAATGTTTGATTCACAAATAATTGCACTAGTCAGATTTTCTGACTGGGCATCTAATTTAGTGCCAACCAGAAAAAAGACAGGAGAAATTAGACTATGCATAGACTTTAGGAATCTTAATAAAGCATCCTTGAAGGATAACTACCCCTTGCCAAAAATGGACCATATTTTACAGAGGGTAGCAGGTTCTTCCATAATCTCTTTATTAGATGGTTTCTCTGGTTATAATATAATCCTAGTTCACAAAGATGACCAAACAAAAGCTGCTTTTACCACTCCATGGGGCACTTTCATGTATTTGAAAAGGCCTTTGGGTTAAAAAATGCAGGAGCTACATTTCAAAGGCCATGGATATTTCCTTTGCCAAGGAGATCCATGAGTTTTTAGTCATTTATTTGGATGATATTACTGTGTTTTCTAAAACAAATGATGATCACTTGGATCATCTGAGATAGGTTTTTATTAAATGAAGAAAATATGGTATATCTCTTAATCCAAAAAAGTCTATTTTTGGGCTAGAAGAAGGAAAATTTCTAGGTCATATCATTTCAAAAGAAGGCATTAGAATAGACTTTGCAAGAATTGAAGAAATTCTAAATATTCAACCACCAAGGAACATCAAATAACTCCAAGCATTCTTGGGAAAGATCAATTTTCTAAGAAGATTCATATCAAATTTGGCTGAAATTATGAAAGATCTTAATAACATGTTTAAAAAGGACTCCTCAATTAAATGGACAATAATGGCCAAACAATCTTTTGAATCTATTAAACAGTCCTTAACTAAAGCACCAGTCCTTATCAGCCCAAATTACACCAAAGATTTTATAATCTTTTCCTTTGCATCCGAACACACCATAGCTGCAGTTCTTCTGCAGAAAAATGATCAAGGCTTTGAACAACCCATTGCATTGTTTAGTAAAGCTCTTAGAGATGCACCACTGAAATACAACATAATATAAAAACAGGCTTTAGCTCTGGTTAAATCTATAAAATATTTCAGACTGTATGTACTTCATTCACACATAATTGCATATGTCCCTAATGCAGTAGTTAAAGACATTTTCACTCAAGATGGACCAGACAGCAGGAGAGGAAAGTGGATAGCCACAATCTTTGAATATGACCTAGAAATTAAACCAAATAAACTCATTAAAGGACAGGGTTTAGCCAAATTGATGTCCGAATCTAATTGCAATGCCTTAGATATTAATTTCATTACACAAGTAGATGAACAGGAGGAGATGGTGACTCCATCGATCAGTGAGGCCTATCAAGACTCACCCTGGTAATCTAATATAATATTTGTACTTACAAACTTACAAGCTCCTCTAGGACTGACTAAAACCAAGGAAAGATTTATCAAGCAAAAAGCAATGAGATTCTGTATCTTAAATAATGCACTGTATTGGAGAGAAAGTACTGGAATTTTACTTAATTGTTTATTGAAATCTGAGGCTAACAAGATCCTTGAAGAATTTCATGCAGGTGACTGTGGAGGCCATCTATACTGGAAAAGCACAGCTAATAAAACACTCAGAGCTGGTTTTTACTGGCCCTCTTTATTTTCAGAAGTTAAAAAGTTTGTTACCTCTTGCCATCAATGCCAGATCTTCGAAGGTAAAAAGAAATTGTTACCATTACCTCTGAAACCAATATATACTGAAAAACCATTTCAAATATGGGGGTTAGACTTCATAGGTGAAATTCATCCTCCATCTTCAGGTCAACACAAATGGATTCTAACTACTACTGATTACTTTACTAAGTGGATTGAAGCAATTCCCACTAGGCAAGCTACAGACTCAGTTATTATCTCATTCATAGAAAGTAATATTTTGTCTAGATTTGGGTGCCCACACAAAATTATCACAGGCAATGTTGCTGCTTTCAAATATAAAAAGATCAATGCTTTCTACCATAAATACCATATTACCTTAGGTCATTCCACAGCATACTACCCCCAAGGTAATGGTCTGGCTGAATCCTTAAATAAAATTTTAGTCAACATCATCAAAAAACTACTCCAAGATAATAAAAAAACATGGAACAAGAAGCTGGTCTATGCCCTTTGGGCTGATAGACTTACTACAAAAAAGTCCATAGGAACTTCACCATATTAGATTGTTTATGGTACAGATGTAGTTTTTCCTTCTTCCTTGGGTATCCCAGTCATGAATATTATCCAGGAATCACAGGTAGAGTCTAATGACATTCAAAGAAGAATCAATGAGACCATACACCTTCAAAAAACCAGAGATGAAGTTTATGAAAAGTCACAAGTTTTACAGGACAAGATCAAAAAGATTTTTGATAAAAGAGTTAAAGAAGATGACTTTTTCATAGGAGGTCATGTTTTAAGATGGGATGCAAGAAGAGAGGATAAGGGTAACATGGGAAGTTTGACTTTCTATGGCAGGGACTCTATGTCATATATGGTTACAGAGGAAACAATTCTTTTTTTATCAGGAATTTGGATGGTACAGAGCTTCAAGAAGGACCAGTAAATGGAAGGATGTCGAAACATTACTATCCCTCACAAGTCACTTAACAGTTAGACTTATTTACTTCATCATTGTAAATATTCATAGTCAGAGTCTAGATTGGATTGGATATATTATCTACAAAGTTGAAGCCCGAAGAGAAGGCCCTAAGCTTTGCCGTATAAGA
The DNA here is from genome assembly GCA_034641835.2 of Pinus albicaulis. NCBI lineage: Eukaryota > Viridiplantae > Streptophyta > Pinopsida > Pinales > Pinaceae > Pinus > Pinus albicaulis. Next base: position 344,138,483 of record CM076575.1, on the reverse strand, counting down.
TATCATAAATATGATTGTTGCCGAAAACAGAAGACATTTATAGGATCACCAAAGTCAATGGATAAGGCTACTGATCTCATAATTCTTGGCATTCCACAAGGAAAAGCCATCCCCAAGTGAAGCCGATGTTAGCAACCTATAATATAGGGGTCATAATTTTGACTTGACTATTGATAATCTTGTAAATTTGTACATACTTTGCCTTCTGCAAGTTGTATTCACATATTTTGTAAAAAAATAAAAAACAAAAATTGAAAAATAAAAAAGAGGGTAAAAAGTCCTAAAAGAATAATCAAAGGACTTAGAAAAAATAAAAGACCACAAAAAGAAAATGAATAAAACATGAAAGTGAACAAACATAAATTCCACTACTTTTTACTTTTTTACTGTGGCAGTGTCAATAAATGCCATAAGTCCATGATGAGTTAAACAATTTAATCTTAACTTGTCATTATTTCAATTTCACTTGTTGTAGATAGAGAATAGTGAGTTGTCATACTGCTTAATCATGACAATTCAGTAGTTAGGTAGAGAAATAAAATGAATCCAACGGTTTAATCTGAATTCATGAATGAAATAAGTATAGAATTAGACACTTTTACTTGCTTTCAGAAATAATAAATGCTATGAAGGTTGCTAGCTACAATGCACCTTACTACAAAGGAAGAAAAAATGTTAGCATGGTAGAAGAGGGTGAAAAGTCTCAACGTAAATATCATTCATCATGGGCTGCAAAATAACTAACTTTCCCTTCCCATAGTCATGAAACATTCTAAACTATCAGTCAGAAAGGCTCAAGGCATTTCCTTGACTTTTGTTGGGACCAAACCCAAAGCTCTATGACTGATCAGTTGAAAGTGTAAAATTTCTATATTAAATCCCCAAACTCACATCATTTACCATTCATGCATTCATCCCCCTGAATAATCCTAAGTAAAACTCCATTTTTACTTAAAGGCATTATAATTCCCATTTTATTGACTTCCTCCATCATTTGAAAACAATAAACCCTCAAAATAACATTATATTATAAGTTTAGCGATAAGATCAATTGCAAATTATCTTGTAAAATTCACTTTACTTGTTAACATTATGTGTTTTGAGTGTTCCATCTCCTATTTTCATATTAACTTTAACATATATATTAACTCCCTGTATAAATAACATTTTCCTATTATATAACTCATTTTATATATTAAACCCAAAAACCCACTTAATATAACTTAAGCCAAAGTTATTTATCCCCACATGTTTAAATAAAAAACCCCCTTATAACCCTATTGACTAAGTTTATCTATATATAAATATCCCGCCCCCTATGGTAGTTAAGTCATCCCGATTTAATTAACCATATAAATAAAAAATATATGAAAAACCTTTTAACATATGTTATATATGTTTTAAGCAAAAAATCCTCGAAGTTTCATTTAAGCCAAACTTCAACAAAAATGAACCCATTTCATGTATATTTCCCTTCCCCGACTCCTTAACATGAGGATAAATCTATAACCTAATCCCTTCCCCACAATATATGCTCCATTACAATAATCCCTTACCTTGGTTAAAAGCCCTGAAAAACCCTCCCGATTACTTATTTTTCATTAAAAAGGGTCATTTTTGTATATATAACTTAACCAAAGCCTTTTCCCATCGGATTAATTTGCAACCCTCCGATCCCCAAACCCTGTTTGATCCAACAGTTGGAAATCAATGCGCCAATTCAATGCATTTTTTCCCTCTCCCCATCGCGCTAGTTTTCAACCGTCTGATCTCTTTTTTATTCCCAAGATCTACGGCCCAAGTTAAACTCGATAACCGATCATTCCCCACATCTTCCCATTAAATTGTAACCATTCGCTTTCCAAAGCCAGAGCCAACGGCGCTAATGCATTTTCGCGCTCATAAAGTAATCGATGAATGTTTCAGAAATGTCGCGCGAAGTGGGTGGTTTTTCCAAACCACCCCGCGTCGACGTGCCGCAATCTTATTGTATCGCGTTCGAAAAGCGTATTACCACTTACCACCGTTGAGCCACGTGAATACCACCGCCGCTATTCCAAAACCACTCCCGTTTAACCTTGATTTAATGTAAATTAATTGTGGTTTCCACTATGGTTTAATACATTAAAATTATAATTTTTCATTGAATCTTTCACCTTTTTACGCTTTAAACTGTGAATCCTTTGTAGAGCCTTTTTCCCTCGAAATTGTGCCATTTAACCTTTGAGAGCCTGTGCAGAGCCATTTTCACTAATTTTAAACCTTCCAGCACCATTTTCGAGCCAAATTAACCTGCAATTCAACCAGGAAGTGCTACATTACCCTCTGAAATACCAGCTTTGCAGAATTGAAGACTGAACGTGACTGCAAAACATCTTCAACCACGTTTATACCTGTTTCAAGGTATTTTTCATCAAAACTTATCCACTGAACTTCAATTCTAAATAAAAACTCCAAATTTTTTGTTAATTCCTATAAAATTTCCCCAATTGCACATATAAAAATTGCAGAAAATATCCATAGTATAAGGGAAACTCTGTCAAAATTTTCCTAGAATCCCTAATTGCCGTTTTTTGCAACTTTTATCCATACCCTGGTCTTTTCGCTGCTGGAATTGATCATAATCTACACTTTAAGCATTAAAAATTTCTTTCAATCCAAAACCCTGCTCATAACCCTATTTATCCAGAAAAATTCTCGAAGAAGCCCTTGTTTCCAACAAAAAAGCTCAGCAAACAGTTTAAGCTTGCTCTGCTCAAATTAAAAATGACAAAGAAACAAGTAACCCCTAAAGCAGGAGATCCAAAGCCTCAAAAGAAACCATCTGCTAAAATTCCTCAGCCTAAATCTTCCAAAATTGATAAACCTACCTCTGTACTCACTGCAGATTCAACAAAAGTTGTCAGGCACGTTCAACCTCCTATTATCTCACAAGAAAATGGCCCTTTGGTTGACCTTGACTACAGAATAATGGACCCTTCATTAGAGTTCAATTTGCTTGATGTATATAACTGGTGTTTTGGTAAATCAGTAGAGAAGGATGACAAAGATATACCAGTCTGGGAGTCCAAAATGCCAAAATACATTGTTCCTCAAACTCATCCATCCCCTGATTTTGTCAGATTGTGTCAATCATTTTATCTTCCAGACCAAAGATGCATTGTGAATAAAGACAGAGAGGTCTTGTTTTACATCAATGAAGAATCTATAAATTCTATGCTACAACTGAACCTTGATCCCAATGCTGCTTCATTGTCCATAGAGGAGTTAACTCAGAATTACTTAGAGCTTGATTTTACTTCTAAATTCAAAGTCTTTCAGACTTTTTGTCCCAAGCAAGTTGATATCCCCAAGCTAAATCCTCCATTTGATACCTTTGATTTTCCCAATGAAACCAGACATATTGTCTCAGTGCTATCATTCATCTTAAGATACACCAGTGATGAATTCAGTGATGTGGCTATCTTAGGTTTTTTGTCAACTCTAAGTCCTGGCCAGTCTCCTTCTATAGTGTACAATTGTGCTAAATTCATTGCAGAAAACATGCATTATCAGTTATCCAGATTGTCAGAAGAAGGAGTCTTCAGATACACATCATATCTGCTTCACCTCTTTTTGTATTATCAAGCAGATAAGTTTCCCATTGAATTTCAGAAAGTGGATCCAGAAGGAAATGTTCTTTCAGTAGTGTTTTGGTTATCAATTCTCAGAAAATGGAATAAAGAATATAGCTTTGCAGATTTCAATGACCTGTTTTTAGTGTCTGCTATGAATCTATTGAATAAAGAGCATACCCCTATAATCAATGAAGAGATAAAGAGAATTCTACAGCTATCTGAGAGCTGTAAAACAGGGGACTGGTATTTATACAAAAGTTACACAGAAATCAAAATATATGGTGCACTCCTGGCCCCATATAAGCTACCAATATTTGTTACAACAAGGATATTTGCTTTGAAATATTTGAGGCAACTATTAAATGCAGATGAAATCAATTTCACAGCTTCCAGGAAAAAGACTCAGTTTAAGCTGAAAAATCAAATTGGGTCATTTATTGTAAATAACAGAGAAGCAGCCAATGAAATCAATGTTAAGTTAAAAGAGTATAAATTTCCATATAGTTTCATGTGGAATTATGATCCACAAGGTATTTTAAGCACAATGAGAATTAAATGCAAATTGGTTGTCTTCTTGCATGATTCCAAACCCCATATTGAAAAGTATGCCAACAAACTTGAATGGGAACCCAACACTCTATTTGACGATGATTCACAGGAAATGCAGGGAAACAATGGAAAAGGTAAACAAGGTGATCAAACACAGGTATTGACAGTGAATAAAGAATCTGACATTCTTCATAAGAGAAGTAGAAAAGAAGATAGTTTCACTGCTGAAACTATTCAAGACAAAAGATTCAGAATTCCTTAAAATAAGAAAAGCAAATTGACCATTGAAGAAAGGGACAAAGCCATCAATATTGAAGATAATAATGGTCATGAAACTGATGATGAAGCTACAAGGATATTAACTGAAACTCTCAAAGAGCTTCAAAATGTTCAAATTGGAACCCAACAGAAAGATACAGTTATGGTGGATACACAATCTAAAGTTCATAGGCCATCTTCTTCTAAAGAACCTGACAATACAGAGTCAGACATTCAACTCAGGTTTAGGCAAATAAAAGAAAAGAATGAAGAAATAAAAAATGAAGCATATTCCAAGTTTCTCAAAGAAAAGCCTGGGAATAAGGATAGGCTCCTTTCATCTTTTGACTATTCCTCTAATAAATTGGTGATGTCATTTCTCAAGCCTACAGTGGCTGATCCTAAATCTATTGCAGAATATTCAAAAACAGATCTTGAGATTGATGCAGATGCTGTCCATGAATTGGACCAGATATAATTTCATAAAAGCAACACAGAGATGTTATATTATCAGATAGTCAATAAGACTATGAATTCTATAAAGCTTGAAAAAACATTGATTAATCTTCAAGCTCAAATGAAATTGGATAAAGCCTCACTTTATGCCAACAATTTGAAGATCAAAGCATTAGAAGACTTGGTGATTGAAGCAAGAGTTGATCCTGCTAACATGGAAGTTGCAAAGGCTTTGATTAAATAGAAAAATGAGGATATAGCTACCCTCAATAAACAACTCAAATTGCCTCAAATCGAAAATTCTCAGGCAAAATAAATTCTTCAGCAGAAAACAGAGAATGATGAATTAAAGCAAATTGTTCTTAAAATGCCAAGTTAGATAAAAGAAATGGAAAGCCAAATAGAAGCTTTCATGCAAGAAAATGAAAAAATGAAGAAAGGTCAATAGGTTGTCATTCCTACAGTGATTCCAATGGTAAGCACAGTTGTTCCATCTACTTTGGCAGAACACTTGGCACCACAAGGAGTAATGGCAACTGCAGTGCCAATAACTTCTCATGAAACGTCTGCCTCTTCTTCCTCAACCTCACAGGTAAACACAATACAAGACAAAGCTGTCATAATTAGAGCCATGGAAGAGATGTCAATTAAAGATAAAGAAATACTTAGTTTGAAAGGAACTATTAAAAATCTAGAAACTTCTAAAAGAGATGTCTTGATTACTTCCAAAGGGCATGAACAGAGGGCAAATAGACTGCAAGAACAGGTGAGAATTCTTCAAGCACAGGTAAATCTTACAAATCAGGTTGCATATATTAAAAAACATTTATGGACAAAAATCATTGAAGGAATTCACTCTCAATGGCCTTCAATTCAGATAATTTATGAACAGAAAGAGTTACTACAGGCTGCAAATGCAGAAATTGATAAAACTAAGAAAGAGATTGAAAATAAGCCAGCTCAAGCAGTTCAACTCATAGTATTCTTGAATAGCAAAAACAGGGAAGAGTTAGAAATGTTGAAAATTGCTGACATGACAAAAACCATCCTTCAAATTAAGAAAGTCCTGAATAAGAGGAACATAATGAATAACTTGGAAGACAGGTGTAAAGACATGAATTTTGCCATCTCAAGATTTTGGGCCAAATACAAAGTATTATCATAATCAAGTTTGCTAGACATACATGCATTAAATGACAAATTGATGCTACAGAAAGATTATGATCAGAAAATCAGAATTCATGCAAAAGAGCAGGCTAAACAACCACTGCCACAAAGATCACCAAGTGGCAAAGTACTCCTTCAATATTTTCAAAATCTATTCTTTTTGGAAAATGAAATCAAGCATATGTTCACTGTAAAGCCTAACTTTGCCAAATACACTGAAGCTGATGAAAGTTATAAGAAATTGAAGAATATGAAGATCCCCACTGTTGAACAATGGTAAGAATTCACAGATCTATTGTGAATTTGATAGATAAAGGATAGAAAAATTACTTGGAAATTCATATTTTACTTTTACCTTATGGTGAAAAAAGCAGTGTCAAATTGTATCAGGGTCAAAGTGTATCAGTTAAGTCAAATTGTTACTACTAGTCATTTTTATTACAGCAGTAAAACAGTCAAAAGCAGAGATAAATAGTATCAAATCAAAAGATGAAAAAGAAGAGTATTCCATAAGCTACCATCCACTTAAAGGTGTACATATTGCCAGCAAATACGCACAGCACATCAAAAATCAGTTTAGATAAGATAAAATTGTTCTATTTTTCCTTGTAAAGAGTACAGCTTGCAAACTATTTTTCTGTTTTCCCTCTTCTTATGCTCTTTTTCCTATTTTTCTTTAAAACATTATCTCAATATCTGAGATATTTTGTAAACAAATTTTGTGTATAAATACTTCATAATTCGAAGTATTCAGGGTGGAATAAAATTTCTCAAGACTACTATAGTCATTTCGCTGGACATATTGAAGTTGGTGCGAGTCAATTAGCGAAGCAGCAGTCTGGAAACAAGATTAGAGACATCATAACTAAGGATTCTCGTGGTGACAAGATAAGTCTCGTATTTTTTCTTGTTTTCAATGTTATTGTTTAAAGTTTACATACATTCATTTGATGTGTTTCTATTCTATAATGATCAACTTAGGAGAAATTAAACAGGATTAGTGATAATAAGCTCCATGTTTTAAACTAGTTGGCATTTCTATGTTTTCTACTTGATGACCGGACCATAGAATTCTTAATTTCTCTAGGTCCCAGTTTGATCCCCTTCTTCAATCCTCTTTTCTGTAACTTAAAGATTCTTAAGTGCCCTTTTGTCCATATTTCATCCATTCCATCAACAAAGCCTATTCAAAGCCTTAGAAGGTCATCTATCCCGCCCTTAGTACATTTGCATCTTTAAGTCTTATTTCCTAGCTCTGTTTGCCTAGAGAGTTGACTCCATTGCCCAATGTTCTGGTAGATCCCTCTGGTTTACCTTGAAACACTTTTATTCCTACCACACTTCTAAAATCAGTCCTATTGCTCACTCATAGCTAGCCTAAAACCCTTTACCAAAACAAAGCTAAATCTTTAGGAAAGATCCCTCTCCGGAGCTCAGGGAGGCTAGATCCTGAATTCCCAAAGCAGTTCTTAGTTACCCCTGGTGTTCTTAACTACAAAAATCCCCATCCCACAACCTGAGAATTACTAGGGTGATAACAATATGAATGAAAGTGTGTCACGATATGTAAGAGGATGTTCTAAGTGTGCTACTAGTAAGCCTAGCAAAAGAAAGTTGGGATTGTATACTCCACTTCATGTTCCTTCCCATCCTTGGTAAAGTGTTTCTATGGATTTTTTGGGAGGGATACCTATGTCTAGGAAAGGTCATGATTATCTTTATGTTGTTGTGGATTGTTTTAACAAAATGTGTATTTTGATGCCTTGTAAGAAGCAGGTTACAGCTGAACATACTGCACATATGTTCTTTCAAAATGTATGGTGCATTTTGGGTTGCCCACTTCTATTATTTTTTATCGAGATTCTCGATTTGTCGGGAAATTTTAGTCAAGTTTATGGGGACTCATGGACACCAAATTGAAGAGCACAACATTTCATCCACAAACCGATGGTCAAACATAAGTGGTTAACAAAACAGTAGTACATCTTCTTTGTGGTTATTGCAGCAAACATCCTAAACTTTGGAATGAACATTTTCACTACATCCAACATGCTTATAATAGGGCTAAGCATTCTTCGACTCAAACATCTCCATTTGAAGCATTCTTCGGATATTTACCAAAATCTCCCTTAGATTTTATATTTGGGAAAAATGTTGCTATTGAAGGACATAGTGACATAGATAAGGCCAAGCGCTTCATTTAACAAGTTCAATTGGTGCATCAAATGGTTCAAGAACAGTTGGGAAAGAGTCAAGCCAAGTACAAGACAAGACATGATAAGCATCGTGTTGATCACAGCTTTCAAGTGGGAGAAGGTAAAAAACTAAAACGAATCAGATATCATTCATTTTACAATCTTGGAAAATATTGGTAATAATGCTTTTCGATTAGATTTGCCTCCATATGTGCAAGTCTATGGAGTTGTTAATTAATGTTGAGAACTTGAGATTATATGAGCGTCCTTTGATTGAAAATCAGAGAGAGAATGTTCTTATTCCTACAATTAAAGAGTTATCTCCTGAATAACTTGAATAATTGCAGCAAGATACCATTCTTCATAGAAAAACAAGAACTTCAAGGAAATGTAATGTGGAATATCTTTGTGTGGGGCTCAAAGGAACAAATCCAAGCAAGGCCAAATGGTATGAGATTGGAAGGGTGAGGGAGTTGTACCCTCACTTATCTGTTGACCAAAAATAATCTTTTGGTGGTCCAAAAGATTTCAGTGGGAAGGAATGATCCAGGGGATCATAAAAGTGTTCAAAAACGAAGTGCAAGTGCCTAAAACCAGTGCCAAAACGTAGTGCTTGGCGTTTTGAATCCAACACAACTTGAATCACTAAAAACCGATGTCGTATGCTCAAGAAATGATGTTTTGGTCGTTTGGCTCAACAACAACAAAATTTGCAGGTTGTTAACTGGACTGCTAACTGGGCAGTTCGCACTGCTGAGTCAATAGGCTGATTAGGTGTACCATCAGGCCAATCAAGCTTCGCCAAGGGTCAGGTTGTGGTTCGTTCAAATTGTTGATTGTGATTGGTTGGTGATTGTTTTGTGGACTAGAGGGTGCCACGTGGCCCAATCAAAGGCTACCACGTGGCACCTCATGGGTTGAATAAAATTGTATGGGGTCGACTCGCAAGTCAGGCGAGATCGAACCCCTAACCTCTTGTCTACTAGCGCCAAGCCTTACCAACTGTGCCGCATAGGATTCTTATTACATATGGACTATAATTTTATTATAAATTTTATGAATAAATTCGTTGGGGGAAGGGGTCAGGGCTAAGCCCCAACCCCCGGTCACCAACACCCCACAGAACAACGATAGGAGCAACAACAAGGGGATCGGGGCCTAGCCCCAACCCATGGTCACAGTTACAACCCACAAGGCCCGGTGTTATGGATTTGGGAGCCGAAGGATGGGGGTGGGGCTTAAGGCCCTAGCCCAAGTCACATGACCAAGCGTGAGACCAAGCGCAGAGTTGACGGGTGTTATGGTGAAAGGTGTGGGAGTTAAGGGCCAGGCCACCATCTTGTGACCACCATGTAACCATCGACGTGAATGTGGGAGCTACTATGGTGGGGGTGGGATGTTAGCCCAACCCCAAGCCCTATGGATTAATGTGACCACATGTTTCAGTAGCAGGTGTGGAGTGGCGCCTGACCCCCAACCACATGTCCAATATGACCAAGAGCGAGCGTCGGCACATGGAGTTATTGGGAAACTTTTCTGTTTGATAATTTGCAACTTTTTCAGTGCGAATCCCACCGGCGCCAAGAGAAATTGTCGCTCGGCGCGTTGTAGAATGGCGGAAAACGTATGATAGTTAGTCAATTCTTCCATTTTGTAGAATAGTTTACAGAAAAATTAAAAAATAAAATAAATAAAAAAAAATAAAAAATAAAAAAATTAAGAGCCACAACTTGATGAGTTGTTGGCCTTTTTTAGCCCAACAAGAGCCCATATAGGGGTTTTTGGGTCTTCTGAAGTCATTGGAGACATTATTTTTTCATTCTGAGCATTGTAAACCTATGTGATTATAGATTTGAGCACTTAATTGAAAAGGCCCAACATTGGACCCGGAGACATAGCCCAGGAGGAGTGAACTTTGTAATCAATTTGTTGTTTTGTGTTGTTGTGTATGGTTTATTTGTCTTTTTTATTTTCTACAAATTGAGTTTAAAACACTAACTTACGTTCTTTTGCAACTTGATCCATTGCCCATAAGACGTAAATTTTACTTGCAAAATTTCCATAAACCTTCAAGTTTGTAATTCAGATCAGTAGCAGTGGTCGAGCTCCACAGGGATTCCTGCCTGCCTAGGTCCAAACCCAAGCAACGATTGCAATCTTCCATTCAACCACTGCTCAAGACATATGGAACAAAATTCACTAGCTTGAAACCTAGACCTCAAACGACCATTTGGCATGTTCTGATTCCAAGATTCCAGAAGAGGTGTCAAACTGGGTTCCTGACCTTGGCCATACCAAGGGAAGGTGGAATCAATATATGAATTCCATCATCCTCCACTGTCAGATGAAAACTCTTTTGGGACATGTCCTAAAAGGGAAACATAAAGACCAAAATGAAATTATCTTCTTCCTGAACGAGATTAATCAGGTACAACGATGTTAGTGTACTTGTTTCGCTAGATTGGACACACATTTGGCTCATTTAGAAAGCCACCTCCGATGTGAGCTCAAACCTTCTTCTCTAGCTGCCAACAATAGTGAATAGGATCCTGCTCCTATGACTTCTTCTAATACTTGATTTAATGTTATTTCTGTTTTATGTCATTTTTTTTCGCTTTGTAGTCCAACATCAAACAATTTATGATGAACTTTGAACCAAAGGCATAATTTTTGGTATTTTTGTTATTAGATTACCAGACAATAGACCTAGTTTCCCTTGTGGCAAGTTGAGACCAGAAATTTTTTGAATTATGGTTATGGTTATGATGTAATCTAATTTCCGAAGCAGTACAAATTTAACTTCCAAAAAAAAATTCTAAAGCATTATAAAATATCAATAATCTCGCTTTCATTATGCTTGCTCAATTCATGGTTGACGATATTACAACCCAGTATTAAGAAGATATGGTAAAAATATTTCACACTCACTCTCAACTATAAATAAAATATTTCAATGTCCATGTTACGTGACATAATTTTAAATTAGCTTTAAAGAGAGATAAAGTAGTTAAAAGTATTATATTTTCAATTTCAAATAGGAGGAAGATATATAATTCTTGTAGTTTTCAAAATATTTCAATATAGAGCTTATATAAATTATTTGAATATATATGCTCATGTTAACTAATGTATTTCAATATCAACTTCGGAGAGAGAGAGAGAGAGAGTAAAAAAATTAAATTATTTTAATGTTGACTGTAATAAAATATTGCATTGTATAAAGAGAAAAGTGATTGAAAGTAAAGAAAACTACTTCCTAATAAGAGATATGTGTAATAATTAGTAATAGTTAAAAAATTCAATGGAAATCATAAATAAAATATTTCATATGCAAGGTTAAGTAATATTGATGCATATTTAAAAGTATATTAATAACAAAAAAATATTTTAATGTGAAAAATGTGGTCCATAAATAAAATACTTTAATGTCCATGTTAAGTAAAATATTTTAATGTCGGGTATGTATGTAATATATATGATAAAAATAAATTGTATATATTATATAAAGTAATTGAAATACTGAATTATGATGGTAAAATCATTACAAGTAGCCTTACTATTTTACATTTTGGCCTCTTTTTGTATATTTTTCTATCAATTTTGTTTAAAATGGAGCAAAGATTTGTTTGGAATTGCAAGTTTAAGATATGCAATCTACACAATCCAAGGGCTCAAGGGAATCTTCAAGGCCTTAAATCTTTTATGTATTAAAAAAAACGCAATTTAAACAATGATAAATTACACATGGTGTGTGTGTGTGTGATCAATATAGATCCATCTTAACCACGGATCTATCAAGCGTCAAGTGGGATCCAATCTCTTGATGTGCAACCTTTTTTTTCAAATTTTGCATTCTAAAAAAAGGTTTGCACCTCAAGAGAATTGATCCCTCTCAATGCTTGATAGGTCCATGGTTAAGATGGATCTATGCTAGTGCATTTAAATTATTTTGTACTTGCTCCATATTACATCAAAAAAACATGAATAAAACCCAATGTTCTTTCAAACTGAATTACAAACACTGGTTGAGTGTTCCATATCGAGATACTTCACGTTGAAAGATGTAACTAGTTTAGGTCCTCATAGTTGTAACTCTATGTATTTTATGTAAAAAAGAAAGAAAAGAAGAAAGAAAATGTAAAAGAAAATTTATTTTTAAAGCATGGGTTTCATGCTGGGTCATTAATCAAATAGGCCAAGGCATCCATTGCTTGCCTATAGGGATTGTCCCGAGTCAAAGTGTCATTGTCATGATGTAAAACACCCTATTGGGCTCTTAGATCAAAGAAAGAAATATTATTTTTGTAATTGGATGTGTCTAGAGGGCTCCAAATGACAAGTCGGCCAACCTGCTCATGTTAGCCTTGAGAATGGCTTAAAGAGCCTTTTGAAAAGGGTATATATAGGAGGTACTTCGAACTCCTTGGACAGAATACATACACACATCTTATGGACATTATCTGCAACTTTAGAGGGATGAGAAGAGGCTAGAAGAACCTACGAAGTTATAGTCTGCAACTTATGAAAGATGCGAAGAGGCTAGAAGAGCCTACGAAGTTATAGCCTGCAACTTATGAAGGATGTGAAGAGGCTAGAAGAACCTACAAAGATCTGATCTGTGTTTCGCTATTACGAAGATCTTGTATGGGAAGGCAGGCTGGTCGATTTGATCTTGGTGGGAGCCCTGGTCTAGTATTTGGTCTTGGAAGTCTCCTTTGAAGTTAATAAGAAGAAAAGTTCTTGTGGGTTTTCCCCCCTTGGAGGGGTTTTGCCCTGGCTTGGAGCTTAGATCTTGTGTTCATGTGATTTTCATTGTTTTGGCATTATTTGATGATAAGAACATAAGCATAATCAAACTAAAGAAGAACCTAACATCACAAGTAAATGCCAAGTAAAGGAATATGTAAAGTTAAATACACTGCCCCAATCCATTTTCCAACACTTCAAAGTGTGAATGTAATTTTTTTCAAGGAAAAAATAAAAATAAATAAATGAAAATGCATAATCCCACAAAAAAGGAGAAATGTAATTTTTTTCAAAGAAAATAAATAAATAAAAATATGCATAATCCCATCCACTTGCTTGAAATATTTTGCCAATACATCCTTTAGTTCACTAATGGGATTTAAAGCCATCTTAGATCTTCGGTGCACTTTAGGCTTTATCAATTCAGATACAAATGAGGGTTCCAAACATGCTAATTTTAAATAGTATAGCAATGTTCGTTACCATGACATACATAGATTCCATTTCTAAGTCACTTTAAAGTCGTTTTTTTGGGTTAACCTAAGCTCCTGGAAGCTATGCTATTTATCAATTATATATTTTGAAGACATGGAACGGAATGATGCAGGATTTCCTATTCTTGTTGTCCTTTCATTTTTCTTCAACTCAACTTTTTTCCAGGTACCATCTGCCTGGTTTGCACAGATGGTACCCATAAGAAAAAATTGAGTTAATGAACATTTCAGAATAGAAATCTGCATCATTCCGTTATGTCTTCAAGAATATATAATTGATAAATAACATAGCTCCAGGAATTTAGGTTAACCCAAAAAACGACTTTAAGCTGACTTAGGATCTATGTATGTCGTAATTGCTATTTTAAAATTAGCATGTTTAAACCCTCATTCTGTCTGAATTGATAAAAACTAAAGTACGCCGAGAAGATTTAGATAACTTTTAAATCCCATTGGTAAACAAAGGATGTATTGGCAAAATATTTCAAGCAAATGAATAAGGATTATGCATATTTTTATTTATTTATTTTCTTTGAAAAAATTACATTTTCTTCCTTTTTTTATTGAGTTCATGCATTTTCATTTATTTATTTTTATTTTCCTTGGAAAATTGCATTCACACTTTGAAGTGTTGGGGTTAGGCAAGTAATATTTAACTGCATATTCCTTTACTTGGCATTTTGCCTTGATATTGATTCTTCTTTAATTTGGTAGCCAACTATGTTCACTATCATCAAATAATGCCAAAGGTAATGAAATCACATGAACGCAAGATCTAAATAGGCAAACCATAGAGAAAATTACAAAATTTCTTCTTATTAACTATCAGAACCAAATACTAGACCAGAGACTCCCACCAGATCAAGTCGACCCATGCCTTCCCATACAGGTCTTGCCCCGTAATATGAAATTTTAGTCAATTCTTTTTGCAGAGTTCTTCAGCCTCTTCACATCCTTCCTCGAAATTGCAGGCTATAACAAGTAGATCTTCTAACCTCTTCGCATCTTGCAGACTACAGGTTCTCTATCTTCTCATCCCTCTAGAAATTCAGATAATGTCACAAGATGAAGTGCTATTCTGTCAAGAGGATATTACCTCTATATATACCCTTTTCAGAAAACTCTTTAAGCCATTCTCAAGGCAAGCACATGGCAGGTAGCCGACTTATCGTACAGAGCCCTCTAGACACATCAGTAAAGTAATGGCCTGCTGCTTTGATCTAAGAGCCGTATTTTATCATGACAATGTTTTACTTTGACTTTGAGACAATCCCTATAGGCAAGCAATGGATACTTACCAGCTTCGAGCATAATGACCCAGCATGAAACCACATGCTAAAAATAAATTTTCTTTTTACATTTCTTTCTTCTTTTTCTTTGCATAAAATGCATGGTGCAGCTATGAGGATACAAACTAGTACATCTTTCAGCGTGAAATATCTCGATATGAAACACTCAACCAATGTTTGTAATTCAGTTTGAAAAACATTAGATTTTATTCATGTTTTTTTTTGATAGCAAATATGGGGGCAAGTAAAATAATTTAAATGCACTAGCATAGATCCATCTTAACCATGGACACTATCAAGCATTGAGGCAAGATCAATTCTCTTGAGTGCAAATATACACAGAGAATGCGAAATTTGGGCGCATCAGAGATTGGATCCCCTTGACACGATAGATCGTGGTTAAGATGGATCTATGTGATCACGCACACACACACCATGTATAATTTATCATTGTTTAAAATGCGTTTTAATACATAAAATTTAAGTACCAGCATTGCCTGAAGCCAACAGATAATAACCAATAATTACATATCTTAAACTTGCAATTCCAACAGATGCTGCTCCATTTAAACAAAGTGACAAGAAAATATACAAGAGAGCCAAAGTATAGAAATAAATAAAGATACTATAATAATTTTACCATCATATTCGCTATTTCAATTACTTTACTTATAATATATGCAATTTACACTTTATCATATATGTATACATACCCCGACCATTAAAATATTTTACTTAACATGGACATTAAAGTATTTTATTTATGGACCACATTTTTCACATTAAAATATTTTTTTGTTATTAATATACTTTTAAATATGCATCAATATTACTTAACCTTGCATATGAAATATTTTATTTATGATTTCCATTGAATTTTTTAACTATTACTAATTATTACACATATCTCTTATTAGGAAGTAGTTTTCTTTACTTTCAATCACTTTTCTCTTTATACAATGCAATATTTTATTACAGTCAACATTAAAATAATTTAATTTTTTTACTCTCTCTCTCTCTCTCTCCGAAGTTGATATTGAAATACATTAGTTAACATGAGCATATATATTCAAATAATTTATATAAGCTCTATATTGAAATATTTTGAAAACTACAAGAATTATATATCTTCCTCCTATTTGAAATTGAAAATATAATACTTTTAACTACTTTATCTCTCTTTAAAGCTAATTTAAAATTATGTCACGTAACATGGACATTGAAATATTTTATTTATAGTTGAGAGTGAGTGTGAAATATTTTTACCATATCTTCTTAATACTGGGTTGTAATATCGTCAACCATGAATTGAGCAAGCATAATGAAAGCGAGATTATTGATATTTTATAATGCTTTAGAATTTTTTTTTGGAAGTTAAATTTGTACTGCTTCGGAAATTAGATTACATCATAACCATAACCATAATTCAAAAAATTTCTGGTCTCAACTTGCCACAAGGGAAACTAGGTCTATTGTCTGGTAATCTAATAACAAAAATACCAAAAATTATGCCTTTGGTTCAAAGTTCATCATAAATTGTTTGATGTTGGACTACAAAGCGAAAAAAAATGACATAAAACAGAAATAACATTAAATCAAGTATTAGAAGAAGTCATAGGAGCAGGATCCTATTCACTATTGTTGGCAGCTAGAGAAGAAGGTTTGAGCTCACATCGGAGGTGGCTTTCTAAATGAGCCAAATGTGTGTCCAATCTAGCGAAACAAGTACACTAACATCGTTGTACCTGATTAATCTCGTTCAGGAAGAAGATAATTTCATTTTGGTCTTTATGTTTCCCTTTTAGGACATGTCCCAAAAGAGTTTTCATCTGACAGTGGAGGATGATGGAATTCATATATTGATTCCACCTTCCCTTGGTATGGCCAAGGTCAGGAACCCAGTTTGACACCTCTTCTGGAATCTTGGAATCAGAACATGCCAAATGGTCGTTTGAGGTCTAGGTTTCAAGCTAGTGAATTTTGTTCCATATGTCTTGAGCAGTGGTTGAATGGAAGATTGCAATCGTTGCTTGGGTTTGGACCTAGGCAGGCAGGAATCCCTGTGGAGCTCGACCACTGCTACTGATCTGAATTACAAACTTGAAGGTTTATGGAAATTTTGCAAGTAAAATTTACGTCTTATGGGCAATGGATCAAGTTGCAAAAGAACGTAAGTTAGTGTTTTAAACTCAATTTGTAGAAAATAAAAAAGACAAATAAACCATACACAACAACACAAAACAACAAATTGATTACAAAGTTCACTCCTCCTGGGCTATGTCTCCGGGTCCAATGTTGGGCCTTTTCAATTAAGTGCTCAAATCTATAATCACATAGGTTTACAATGCTCAGAATGAAAAAATAATGTCTCCAATGACTTCAGAAGACCCAAAAACCCCTATATGGGCTCTTGTTGGGCTAAAAAAGGCCAACAACTCATCAAGTTGTGGCTCTTAATTTTTTTATTTTTTATTTTTTTTTATTTATTTTATTTTTTAATTTTTCTGTAAACTATTCTACAAAATGGAAGAATTGACTAACTATCATACGTTTTCCGCCATTCTACAACGCGCCGAGCGACAATTTCTCTTGGCGCCGGTGGGATTCGCACTGAAAAAGTTGCAAATTATCAAACAGAAAAGTTTCCCAATAACTCCATGTGCCGACGCTCGCTCTTGGTCATATTGGACATGTGGTTGGGGGTCAGGCGCCACTCCACACCTGCTACTGAAACATGTGGTCACATTAATCCATAGGGCTTGGGGTTGGGCTAACATCCCACCCCCACCATAGTAGCTCCCACATTCACGTCGATGGTTACATGGTGGTCACAAGATGGTGGCCTGGCCCTTAACTCCCACACCTTTCACCATAACACCCGTCAACTCTGCGCTTGGTCTCACGCTTGGTCATGTGACTTGGGCTAGGGCCTTAAGCCCCACCCCCATCCTTCGGCTCCCAAATCCATAACACCGGGCCTTGTGGGTTGTAACTGTGACCATGGGTTGGGGCTAGGCCCCGATCCCCTTGTTGTTGCTCCTATCGTTGTTCTGTGGGGTGTTGGTGACCGGGGGTTGGGGCTTAGCCCTGACCCCTTCCCCCAACGAATTTATTCATAAAATTTATAATAAAATTATAGTCCATATGTAATAAGAATCCTATGCGGCACAGTTGGTAAGGCTTGGCGCTAGTAGACAAGAGGTTAGGGGTTCGATCTCGCCTGACTTGCGAGTCGACCCCATACAATTTTATTCAACCCATGAGGTGCCACGTGGTAGCCTTTGATTGGGCCACGTGGCACCCTCTAGTCCACAAAACAATCACCAACCAATCACAATCAACAATTTGAACGAACCACAACCTGACCCTTGGCGAAGCTTGATTGGCCTGATGGTACACCTAATCAGCCTATTGACTCAGCAGTGCGAACTGCCCAGTTAGCAGTCCAGTTAACAACCTGCAAATTTTGTTGTTGTTGAGCCAAACGACCAAAACATCATTTCTTGAGCATACGACATCGGTTTTTAGTGATTCAAGTTGTGTTGGATTCAAAACGCCAAGCACTACGTTTTGGCACTGGTTTTAGGCACTTGCACTTCGTTTTTGAACACTTTTATGATCCCCTGGATCATTCCTTCCCACTGAAATCTTTTGGACCACCAAAAGATTATTTTTGGTCAACAGATAAGTGAGGGTACAACTCCCTCACCCTTCCAATCTCATACCATTTGGCCTTGCTTGGATTTGTTCCTTTGAGCCCCACACAAAGATATTCCACATTACATTTCCTTGAAGTTCTTGTTTTTCTATGAAGAATGGTATCTTGCTGCAATTATTCAAGTTATTCAGGAGATAACTCTTTAATTGTAGGAATAAGAACATTCTCTCTCTGATTTTCAATCAAAGGACGCTCATATAATCTCAAGTTCTCAACATTAATTAACAACTCCATAGACTTGCACATATGGAGGCAAATCTAATCGAAAAGCATTATTACCAATATTTTCCAAGATTGTAAAATGAATGATATCTGATTCGTTTTAGTTTTTTACCTTCTCCCACTTGAAAGCTGTGATCAACACGATGCTTATCATGTCTTGTCTTGTACTTGGCTTGACTCTTTCCCAACTGTTCTTGAACCATTTGATGCACCAATTGAACTTGTTAAATGAAGCGCTTGGCCTTATCTATGTCACTATGTCCTTCAATAGCAACATTTTTCCCAAATATAAAATCTAAGGGAGATTTTGGTAAATATCCGAAGAATGCTTCAAATGGAGATGTTTGAGTCGAAGAATGCTTAGCCCTATTATAAGCATGTTGGATGTAGTGAAAATGTTCATTCCAAAGTTTAGGATGTTTGCTGCAATAACCACAAAGAAGATGTACTACTGTTTTGTTAACCACTTATGTTTGACCATCGGTTTGTGGATGAAATGTTGTGCTCTTCAATTTGGTGTCCATGAGTCCCCATAAACTTGACTAAAATTTCCCGACAAATCGAGAATCTCGATAAAAAATAATAGAAGTGGGCAACCCAAAATGCACCATACATTTTGAAAGAACATATGTGCAGTATGTTCAGCTGTAACCTGCTTCTTACAAGGCATCAAAATACACATTTTGTTAAAACAATCCACAACAACATAAAGATAATCATGACCTTTCCTAGACATAGGTATCCCTCCCAAAAAATCCATAGAAACACTTTACCAAGGATGGGAAGGAACATGAAGTGGAGTATACAATCCCAACTTTCTTTTGCTAGGCTTACTAGTAGCACACTTAGAACATCCTCTTACATATCGTGACACACTTTCATTCATATTGTTATCACCCTAGTAATTCTCAGGTTGTGGGATGGGGATTTTTGTAGTTAAGAACACCAGGGGTAACTAAGAACTGCTTTGGGAATTCAGGATCTAGCCTCCCTGAGCTCCGGAGAGGGATCTTTCCTAAAGATTTAGCTTTGTTTTGGTAAAGGGTTTTAGGCTAGCTATGAGTGAGCAATAGGACTGATTTTAGAAGTGTGGTAGGAATAAAAGTGTTTCAAGGTAAACCAGAGGGATCTACCAGAACATTGGGCAATGGAGTCAACTCTCTAGGCAAACAGAGCTAGGAAATAAGACTTAAAGATGCAAATGTACTAAGGGCGGGATAGATGACCTTCTAAGGCTTTGAATAGGCTTTGTTGATGGAATGGATGAAATATGGACAAAAGGGCACTTAAGAATCTTTAAGTTACAGAAAAGAGGATTGAAGAAGGGGATCAAACTGGGACCTAGAGAAATTAAGAATTCTATGGTCCGGTCATCAAGTAGAAAACATAGAAATGCCAACTAGTTTAAAACATGGAGCTTATTATCACTAATCCTGTTTAATTTCTCCTAAGTTGATCATTATAGAATAGAAACACATCAAATGAATGTATGTAAACTTTAAACAATAACATTGAAAACAAGAAAAAATACGAGACTTATCTTGTCACCACGAGAATCCTTAGTTATGATGTCTCTAATCTTGTTTCCAGACTGCTGCTTCGCTAATTGACTCGCACCAACTTCAATATGTCCAGCGAAATGACTATAGTAGTCTTGAGAAATTTTATTCCACCCTGAATACTTCGAATTATGAAGTATTTATACACAAAATTTGTTTACAAAATATCTCAGATATTGAGATAATGTTTTAAAGAAAAATAGGAAAAAGAGCATAAGAAGAGGGACAACAACAAAACAGTTTGTAAGGTGTCATCTTTTACAAGGAAAAATAGAATAGTTTTATCTTATCTAAACTGATTTTTGATGTGCTGTGAGTATTTGCTGGCAATAGGTACACCTTTACGTGGATGGTAGCTTGTGGAATACTCTTCTTTTTCATCTTCTGATCTGATACTCTTTATCTCTTCTTTTGACTGTTTTACTGCTGTAATAAAAATGACTAGTAGTAACAATTTGACTTAAATGATACACTTTGATCCTGATACACTTTGACACTGCTTTTTTCACCGTAAGGTAAAAGTAAAATATGAATTTCTAAGTAATTTTTCTATCCTTTATCTATCAAATTCACAATAGATCTGTGAATTCTTACCATTGTTCAACAGTGGGGATCTTCATATTCTTCAATTTCTTATAACTTTCATCAGCTTCAGTGTATTTGGCAAAGTTAGGCTTTACAGTGAACATATGCTTGATTTCATTTTCCAAAAAGAATAGATTTTGAAAATATTGAAGGAGTACTTTGCCACTTGGTGATCTTTGTGGCAGTGGTTGTTTAGCCTGCTCTTTTGCATGAATTCTGATTTTCTGATCATAATCTTTCTGTAGCATCAATTTGTCATTTAATGCATGTATGTCTAGCAAACTTGATTATGATAATACTTTGTATTTGGCCCAAAATCTTGAGATGGCAAAATTCATGTCTTTACACCTGTCTTCCAAGTTATTCATTATGTTCCTCTTATTCAGGACTTTCTTAATTTGAAGGATGGTTTTTGTCATGTCAGCAATTTTCAACATTTCTAACTCTTCCCTGTTTTTGCTATTCAAGAATACTATGAGTTGAACTGCTTGAGCTGGCTTATTTTCAATCTCTTTCTTAGTTTTATCAATTTCTGCATTTGCAGCCTGTAGTAACTCTTTCTGTTCATAAATTATCTGAATTGAAGGCCATTGAGAGTGAATTCCTTCAATGATTTTTGTCCATAAATGTTTTTTAATATATGCAACCTGATTTGTAAGATTTACCTGTGCTTGAAGAATTCTCACCTGTTCTTGCAGTCTATTTGCCCTCTGTTCATGCCCTTTGGAAGTAATCAAGACATCTCTTTTAGAAGTTTCTAGATTTTTAATAGTTCCTTTCAAACTAAGTATTTCTTTATCTTTAATTGACATCTCTTCCATGGCTCTAATTATGACAGCTTTGTCTTGTATTGTGTTTACCTGTGAGGTTGAGGAAGAAGAGGCAGACGTTTCATGAGAAGTTATTGGCACTGCAGTTGCCATTACTCCTTGTGGTGCCAAGTGTTCTGCCAAAGTAGATGGAACAACTGTGCTTACCATTGGAATCACTGTAGGAATGACAACCTATTGACCTTTCTTCATTTTTTCATTTTCTTGCATGAAAGCTTCTATTTGGCTTTCCATTTCTTTTATCTAACTTGGCATTTTAAGAACAATTTGCTTTAATTCATCATTCTCTGTTTTCTGCTGAAGAATTTATTTTGCCTGAGAATTTTCGATTTGAGGCAATTTGAGTTGTTTATTGAGGGTAGCTATATCCTCATTTTTCTATTTAATCAAAGCCTTTGCAACTTCCATGTTAGCAGGATCAACTCTTGCTTCAATCACCAAGTCTTCTAATGCTTTGATCTTCAAATTGTTGGCATAAAGTGAGGCTTTATCCAATTTCATTTGAGCTTGAAGATTAATCAATGTTTTTTCAAGCTTTATAGAATTCATAGTCTTATTGACTATCTGATAATATAACATCTCTGTGTTGCTTTTATGAAATTATATCTGGTCCAATTCATGGACAGCATCTGCATCAATCTCAAGATCTGTTTTTGAATATTCTGCAATAGATTTAGGATCAGCCACTGTAGGCTTGAGAAATGACATCACCAATTTATTAGAGGAATAGTCAAAAGATGAAAGGAGCCTATCCTTATTCCCAGGCTTTTCTTTGAGAAACTTGGAATATGCTTCATTTTTTATTTCTTCATTCTTTTCTTTTATTTGCCTAAACCTGAGTTGAATGTCTGACTCTGTATTGTCAGGTTCTTTAGAAGAAGATGGCCTATGAACTTTAGATTGTGTATCCACCATAACTGTATCTTTCTGTTGGGTTCCAATTTGAACATTTTGAAGCTCTTTGAGAGTTTCAGTTAATATCCTTGTAGCTTCATCATCAGTTTCATGACCATTATTATCTTCAATATTGATGGCTTTGTCCCTTTCTTCAATGGTCAATTTGCTTTTCTTATTTTAAGGAATTCTGAATCTTTTGTCTTGAATAGTTTCAGCAGTGAAACTATCTTCTTTTCTACTTCTCTTATGAAGAATGTCAGATTCTTTATTCACTGTCAATACCTGTGTTTGATCACCTTGTTTACCTTTTCCATTGTTTCCCTGCATTTCCTGTGAATCATCGTCAAATAGAGTGTTGGGTTCCCATTCAAGTTTGTTGGCATACTTTTCAATATGGGGTTTGGAATCATGCAAGAAGACAACCAATTTGCATTTAATTCTCATTGTGCTTAAAATACCTTGTGGATCATAATTCCACATGAAACTATATGGAAATTTATACTCTTTTAACTTAACATTGATTTCATTGGCTGCTTCTCTGTTATTTACAATAAATGACCCAATTTGATTTTTCAGCTTAAACTGAGTCTTTTTCCTGGAAGCTGTGAAATT
Source organism: Pinus albicaulis (assembly GCA_034641835.2). NCBI lineage: Eukaryota > Viridiplantae > Streptophyta > Pinopsida > Pinales > Pinaceae > Pinus > Pinus albicaulis. Next base: position 344,115,289 of record CM076575.1, on the reverse strand, counting down.
GATTTCATCTGCATTTAATAGTTGCCTCAAATATTTCAAAGCAAATATCCTTGTTGTAACAAATATTGGTAGCTTATATGGGGCCAGGAGTGCACCATATATTTTGATTTCTGTGTAACTTTTGTATAAATACCAGTCCCCTGTTTTACAGCTCTCAGATAGCTGTAGAATTCTCTTTATCTCTTCATTGATTATAGGGGTATGCTCTTTATTCAATAGATTCATAGCAGACACTAAAAACAGGTCATTGAAATCTGCAAAGCTATATTCTTTATTCCATTTTCTGAGAATTGATAACCAAAACACTACTGAAAGAACATTTCCTTCTGGATCCACTTTCTGAAATTCAATGGGAAACTTATCTGCTTGATAATACAAAAAGAGGTGAAGCAGATATGATGTGTATCTGAAGACTCCTTCTTCTGACAATCTGGATAACTGATAATGCATGTTTTCTGCAATGAATTTAGCACAATTGTACACTATAGAAGGAGACTGGCCAGGACTTAGAGTTGACAAAAAACCTAAGATAGCCACATCACTGAATTCATCACTGGTGTATCTTAAGATGAATGATAGCACTGAGACAATATGTCTGGTTTCATTGGGAAAATCAAAGGTATCAAATGGAGGATTTAGCTTGGGGATATCAACTTGCTTGGGACAAAAAGTCTGAAAGACTTTGAATTTAGAAGTAAAATCAAGCTCTAAGTAATTCTGAGTTAACTCCTCTATGGACAATGAAGCAGCATTGGGATCAAGGTTCAGTTGTAGCATAGAATTTATAGATTCTTCATTGATGTAAAACAAGACCTCTCTGTCTTTATTCACAATGCATCTTTGGTCTGGAAGATAAAATGATTGACACAATCTGACAAAATCAGGGGATGGATGAGTTTGAGGAACAATGTATTTTGGCATTTTGGACTCCCAGACTGGTATATCTTTGTCATCCTTCTCTACTGATTTACCAAAACACCAGTTATATACATCAAGCAAATTGAACTCTAATGAAGGGTCCATTATTCTGTAGTCAAGGTCAACCAAAGGGCCATTTTCTTGTGAGATAATAGGAGGTTGAACGTGCCTGACAACTTTTGTTGAATCTGCAGTGAGTACAGAGGTAGGTTTATCAATTTTGGAAGATTTAGGCTGAGGAATTTTAGCAGATGGTTTCTTTTGAGGCTTTGGATCTCCTGCTTTAGGGGTTACTTGTTTCTTTGTCATTTTTAATTTGAGCAGAGCAAGCTTAAACTGTTTGCTGAGCTTTTTTGTTGGAAACAAGGGCTTCTTCGAGAATTTTTCTGGATAAATAGGGTTATGAGCAGGGTTTTGGATTGAAAGAAATTTTTAATGCTTAAAGTGTAGATTATGATCAATTCCAGCAGCGAAAAGACCAGGGTATGGATAAAAGTTGCAAAAAACGGCAATTAGGGATTCTAGGAAAATTTTGACAGAGTTTCCCTTATACTATGGATATTTTCTGCAATTTTTATATGTGCAATTGGGGAAATTTTATAGGAATTAACAAAAAATTTGGAGTTTTTATTTAGAATTGAAGTTCAGTGGATAAGTTTTGATGAAAAATACCTTGAAACAGGTATAAACGTGGTTGAAGATGTTTTGCAGTCACGTTCAGTCTTCAATTCTGCAAAGCTGGTATTTCAGAGGGTAATGTAGCACTTCCTGGTTGAATTGCAGGTTAATTTGGCTCGAAAATGGTGCTGGAAGGTTTAAAATTAGTGAAAATGGCTCTGCACAGGCTCTCAAAGGTTAAATGGCACAATTTCGAGGGAAAAAGGCTCTACAAAGGATTCACAGTTTAAAGCGTAAAAAGGTGAAAGATTCAATGAAAAATTATAATTTTAATGTATTAAACCATAGTGGAAACCACAATTAATTTACATTAAATCAAGGTTAAACGGGAGTGGTTTTGGAATAGCGGCGGTGGTATTCACGTGGCTCAACGGTGGTAAGTGGTAATACGCTTTTCGAACGCGATACAATAAGATTGCGGCACGTCGACGCGGGGTGGTTTGGAAAAACCACCCACTTCGCGCGACATTTCTGAAACATTCATCGATTACTTTATGAGCGCGAAAATGCATTAGCGCCGTTGGCTCTGGCTTTGGAAAGCGAATGGTTACAATTTAATGGGAAGATGTGGGGAATGATCGGTTATCGAGTTTAACTTGGGCCGTAGATCTTGGGAATAAAAAAGAGATCAGACGGTTGAAAACTAGCGCGATGGGGAGAGGGAAAAAATGCATTGAATTGGCGCATTGATTTCCAACTGTTGGATCAAACAGGGTTTGGGGATCGGAGGGTTGCAAATTAATCCGATGGGAAAAGGCTTTGGTTAAGTTATATATACAAAAATGACCCTTTTTAATGAAAAATAAGTAATCGGGAGGGTTTTTCAGGGCTTTTAACCAAGGTAAGGGATTATTGTAATGGAGCATATATTGTGGGGAAGGGATTAGGTTATAGATTTATCCTCATGTTAAGGAGTCGGGGAAGGGAAATATACATGAAATGGGTTCATTTTTGTTGAAGTTTGGCTTAAATGAAACTTCGAGGATTTTTTGCTTAAAACATATATAACATATGTTAAAAGGTTTTTCATATATTTTTTATTTATATGGTTAATTAAATCGGGATGACTTAACTACCATAGGGGGCGGGATATTTATATATAGATAAACTTAGTCAATAGGGTTATAAGGGGGTTTTTTATTTAAACATGTGGGGATAAATAACTTTGGCTTAAGTTATATTAAGTGGGTTTTTGGGTTTAATATATAAAATGAGTTATATAATAGGAAAATGTTATTTATACAGGGAGTTAATATATATGTTAAAGTTAATATGAAAATAGGAGATGGAACACTCAAAACACATAATGTTAACAAGTAAAGTGAATTTTACAAGATAATTTGCAATTGATCTTATCGCTAAACTTATAATATAATGTTATTTTGAGGGTTTATTGTTTTCAAATGATGGAGGAAGTCAATAAAATGGGAATTATAATGCCTTTAAGTAAAAATGGAGTTTTACTTAGGATTATTCAGGGGGATGAATGCATGAATGGTAAATGATGTGAGTTTGGGGATTTAATATAGAAATTTTACACTTTCAACTGATCAGTCATAGAGCTTTGGGTTTGGTCCCAACAAAAGTCAAGGAAATGCCTTGAGCCTTTCTGACTGATAGTTTAGAATGTTTCATGACTATGGGAAGGGAAAGTTAGTTATTTTGCAGCCCATGATGAATGATATTTACGTTGAGACTTTTCACCCTCTTCTACCATGCTAACATTTTTTCTTCCTTTGTAGTAAGGTGCATTGTAGCTAGCAACCTTCATAGCATTTATTATTTCTGAAAGCAAGTAAAAGTGTCTAATTCTATACTTATTTCATTCATGAATTCAGATTAAACCGTTGGATTCATTTTATTTCTCTACCTAACTACTGAATTGTCATGATTAAGCAGTATGACAACTCACTATTCTCTATCTACAACAAGTGAAATTGAAATAATGACAAGTTAAGATTAAATTGTTTAACTCATCATGGACTTATGGCATTTATTGACACTGCCACAGTAAAAAAGTAAAAAGTAGTGGAATTTATGTTTGTTCACTTTCATGTTTTATTCATTTTCTTTTTGTGGTCTTTTATTTTTTCTAAGTCCTTTGATTATTCTTTTAGGACTTTTTACCCTCTTTTTTATTTTTCAATTTTTGTTTTTTATTTTTTTACAAAATATGTGAATACAACTTGCAGAAGGCAAAGTATGTACAAATTTACAAGATTATCAATAGTCAAGTCAAAATTATGACCCCTATATTATAGGTTGCTAACATCGGCTTCACTTGGGGATGGCTTTTCCTTGTGGAATGCCAAGAATTATGAGATCAGTAGCCTTATCCATTGACTTTGGTGATCCTATAAATGTCTTCTGTTTTCGGCAACAATCATATTTATGATATCTTATACGGCAAAGCTTAGGGCCTTCTCTTCGGGCTTCAACTTTGTAGATAATATATCCAATCCAATCTAGACTCTGACTATGAATATTTACAATGATGAAGTAAATAAGTCTAACTGTTAAGTGACTTGTGAGGGATAGTAATGTTTCGACATCCTTCCATTTACTGGTCCTTCTTGAAGCTCTGTACCATCCAAATTCCTGATAAAAAAAGAATTGTTTCCTCTGTAACCATATATGACATAGAGTCCCTGCCATAGAAAGTCAAACTTCCCATGTTACCCTTATCCTCTCTTCTTGCATCCCATCTTAAAACATGACCTCCTATGAAAAAGTCATCTTCTTTAACTCTTTTATCAAAAATCTTTTTGATCTTGTCCTGTAAAACTTGTGACTTTTCATAAACTTCATCTCTGGTTTTTTGAAGGTGTATGGTCTCATTGATTCTTCTTTGAATGTCATTAGACTCTACCTGTGATTCCTGGATAATATTCATGACTGGGATACCCAAGGAAGAAGGAAAAACTACATCTGTACCATAAACAATCTAATATGGTGAAGTTCCTATGGACTTTTTTGTAGTAAGTCTATCAGCCCAAAGGGCATAGACCAGCTTCTTGTTCCATGTTTTTTTATTATCTTGGAGTAGTTTTTTGATGATGTTGACTAAAATTTTATTTAAGGATTCAGCCAGACCATTACCTTGGGGGTAGTATGCTGTGGAATGACCTAAGGTAATATGGTATTTATGGTAGAAAGCATTGATCTTTTTATATTTGAAAGCAGCAACATTGCCTGTGATAATTTTGTGTGGGCACCCAAATCTAGACAAAATATTACTTTCTATGAATGAGATAATAACTGAGTCTGTAGCTTGCCTAGTGGGAATTGCTTCAATCCACTTAGTAAAGTAATCAGTAGTAGTTAGAATCCATTTGTGTTGACCTGAAGATGGAGGATGAATTTCACCTATGAAGTCTAACCCCCATATTTGAAATGGTTTTTCAGTATATATTGGTTTCAGAGGTAATGGTAACAATTTCTTTTTACCTTCGAAGATCTGGCATTGATGGCAAGAGGTAACAAACTTTTTAACTTCTGAAAATAAAGAGGGCCAGTAAAAACCAGCTCTGAGTGTTTTATTAGCTGTGCTTTTCCAGTATAGATGGCCTCCACAGTCACCTGCATGAAATTCTTCAAGGATCTTGTTAGCCTCAGATTTCAATAAACAATTAAGTAAAATTCCAGTACTTTCTCTCCAATACAGTGCATTATTTAAGATACAGAATCTCATTGCTTTTTGCTTGATAAATCTTTCCTTGGTTTTAGTCAGTCCTAGAGGAGCTTGTAAGTTTGTAAGTACAAATATTATATTAGATTACCAGGGTGAGTCTTGATAGGCCTCACTGATCGATGGAGTCACCATCTCCTCCTGTTCATCTACTTGTGTAATGAAATTAATATCTAAGGCATTGCAATTAGATTCGGACATCAATTTGGCTAAACCCTGTCCTTTAATGAGTTTATTTGGTTTAATTTCTAGGTCATATTCAAAGATTGTGGCTATCCACTTTCCTCTCCTGCTGTCTGGTCCATCTTGAGTCAAAATGTCTTTAACTACTGCATTAGGGACATATGCAATTATGTGTGAATGAAGTACATACAGTCTGAAATATTTTATAGATTTAACCAGAGCCAAAGCCTGTTTTTATATTATGTTGTATTTCAGTGGTGCATCTCTAAGAGCTTTACTAAACAATGCAATGGGTTGTTCAAAGCCTTGATCGTTTTTCTGCAGAAGAACTGCAGCTATGGTGTGTTCGGATGCAAAGGAAAAGATTATAAAATCTTTGGTGTAATTTGGGCTGATAAGGACTGGTGCTTTAGTTAAGGACTGTTTAATAGATTCAAAAGATTGTTTGGCCATTATTGTCCATTTAATTGAGGAGTCCTTTTTAAACATGTTATTAAGATCTTTCATAATTTCAGCCAAATTTGATATGAATCTTCTTAGAAAATTGATCTTTCCCAAGAATGCTTGGAGTTATTTGATGTTCCTTGGTGGTTGAATATTTAGAATTTCTTCAATTCTTGCAAAGTCTATTCTAATGCCTTCTTTTGAAATGATATGACCTAGAAATTTTCCTTCTTCTAGCCCAAAAATAGACTTTTTTGGATTAAGAGATATACCATATTTTCTTCATTTAATAAAAACCTATCTCAGATGATCCAAGTGATCATCATTTGTTTTAGAAAACACAGTAATATCATCCAAATAAATGACTAAAAACTCATGGATCTCCTTGGCAAAGGAAATATCCATGGCCTTTGAAATGTAGCTCCTGCATTTTTTAACCCAAAGGCCTTTTCAAATACATGAAAGTGCCCCATGGAGTGGTAAAAGCAGCTTTTGTTTGGTCATCTTTGTGAACTAGGATTATATTATAACCAGAGAAACCATCTAATAAAGAGATTATGGAAGAACCTGCTACCCTCTGTAAAATATGGTCCATTTTTGGCAAGGGGTAGTTATCCTTCAAGGATGCTTTATTAAGATTCCTAAAGTCTATGCATAGTCTAATTTCTCCTGTCTTTTTTCTGGTTGGCACTAAATTAGATGCCCAGTCAGAAAATCTGACTAGTGCAATTATTTGTGAATCAAACATTCTTTTGACTTATTTTTTGATTAGTGGTAACAACACCAGATTAATCCTTCTTACCTTGTATTGAAAATGTTTTTTATTTTCTTTTAAAGAAATTTTATGTTGCATAATGTCTGTGTTGTAAGTTTTTAAGTCTTCATAGCTCCATGCAAAGACATCTTGAAATTATTTTAAAATTTCAATGTATTTTTCCCTTTCATCTGATGATAAGAATTTGGATAGTTTGATTATTCTTAGTTTATCATCTGTCCCTAAGTTATACTCTTCTATGTCAGATTTAACTGGCTCCATTTTTGGCCTTATGGGCACATCATTAGAGTCAAATAAATCCTCTAGAGGAGTTAAACCTCTGGGTAAAATGTTATTCTTTAAATCAATCAAATCTATTTCACCTTCAATCAATTCCTCTATGTCTACTTTTTCCATTTCATCAATGTCACTTTGAGTAAAAATAGTAGGCTTTTCAAAATTAAGTACATCTAAATTATCTAAATCATCTATTTGACAGAAATTTAAATCTATATCACAAGGTGAATCTATATTACAGTCGTTATCGATTTGACAGTTTTTAAATTCATGTTCATTATTCAAAAAGTGATAAATTTGCTCATCCTCTGAAAAAAATTGCCAATATATCACATTATCAGGAACAATAGGCCTATGTTTAATCTCAACAGTGTATTTTTGCAATAGTGAAAAAGGAATTTTACAACTACTGGCAAAAGTTGCTAAGTAATGGGCCTGTATGTTTTGATCTTGAGGGATGATAGAAAAATTACCTTCCAATAATTCTTGAAGCAGTTCCAATACCATTTCTCTGTATCTTGCAAGTCTGGGGTTATGAACTAAATATTCTGCGTTGATTTGTTTTATAACTAATTTAGAATCACCCATAACCATTATTCTTTTTCCTCCCTTTTTTCTAATAATTTGCAGGCCTAAGATTAAGCTTCATATTCAGCCATGTTATTGGTGCATTTGAAGTTTAATCTAAAAGAATTCCCTTCAAAATGATTTGTTTCAACATTTGTAATCCAAACACCAGCTCCAACTCCAAATTTATTAACAGATCCATCAAAATATAGATGCCACAAAGCTTCATGACCAATATAATCATCCATATTTTTAAGTCTTTTATCAGTGAGTTCAGTTAGATTTTCATTTTGATTATAGTTACTAAGAATAAAAGAATCAAGATCAATGGGTGTAGCATAAATTGGATAATTTGTAGGTCTGTCTGCACTGCTGATCATGTACTTCATCAAGGTTTCTCTGTAAAGATTCTTAGGCTCTCCAAATATAGAGATAGTAGCATAAATCATATCCAGTTGTAGAGATCCCTACAAATTTTCTCTGCATGATCGAGAAAGAAGCATGCCATACTTTGCCGGGATGTCAGATACTACAACATCCATGATCATAATCTTACTAGGATACTGGACTAGGTTAACACACATATCTTTAATCAAACCAATACATTGGACTTTGGATGAATTGAATGAGAATAGGTCCTTATAGGGTCTCGTTAATTCTAGATTAAGAGTTTCCATTATATCTTTAGGCACTAAATTGTGGGAAGCTTCAGTATCTACCATAGTATTGTGTAATATTTGGTCATGTACAGTAAGACTTAAATAAAATGGGGGTACCAACCCATCTGAATGTTTTCCATCTACATTGGCACCAAAAATCAATTCAGGCCTATCTTCATTCATGTTGATTGTATCTTCATTCTCTTTCACATTCAATGCATCCGAAATCATAGATCTATATAAATCATTTTTAGCTAGTTCTACCAAGGGAACAACTATTTTAAATTTAGATATTTCAGACTGCATATTAAATGTTGGCTGAGATCTGATGGTTTGAATCACTTCTTCTTTGGGAACTATGGTTTGTGATGAATTTTCTTGAGTTTCTACTATTTTTCCTTTGTTTTGAGCTCTTATCTTGTCTTCTGTCTGAGTTTCTTGGTTCCTACTATCTTTAGTCATTTTTTCAAGAATGGTTTGAGGATTAACAAGAGTTTTCTCAGATTTAGGATTCTCAACAGAAGGTTTAGGATCAGATATTTTAAAATTAGTAGGATTCGTTCTTGGCTCAATGACTGTTGTTGAATTTGTGGCTTTGGGAGAATTAGCATTTGAAACATCTTTGGAATATTGTTCCACCTCGTCAGTAATATCTACAATTTTTGGGCCTTGCTGCTTTTTAGGACTGGTTGGATTTGAACTCTATTTGCTATATCTAGGAAGAATTTGCAAGAATTTTGATTTAGAAGTATCAGTCTTATTTTTGTTTTGTTCTTGTTGGTTTGGAGCATTATTCTTTATAACAGGATCATTGGTTTTCTTGCTCCTAAGGTTGTATTGACTGTGAATTTCGTCTATTGCAAAATCATAACCTTATTTTTAATCATAGGATTCTCCAAATTCAACTTTGAGCTATTGAAGTTCAAAGAGTTCCTGGTCCTCCTGGGTGAGGAAAATGGTAATTTTTTCATCAATCCCCATAACAATGTTTATGTCTTCCTCCTCATCAACACTATTTTTTGAACCTCCTGCAAAGTTTTCCTGGAATGGGGTTATTATATTTTTATCAGGGGAAGGTTCCTTTTCTTTCCTGGGGTTGTTGTTTTTTCTGTAATTGGGATTCCAGATCTGGGATTGATTGTCCCATTGTGGTTTTTTTTTCAATTTTATCTAGTCTATCAACTAATTTTTCTAGTGCTTTAGTAATGAAATCAAATTTATTATCCAAGTGAGATTCTTCCTCTTTAATAGTAACCCTTCTTTCATTTCTCATTCTGGCCTTCTTTGCAAGTATGTTGATTTCTACACCTACATCGTTTTGTTGCATTTGCTCCAAAGTATTTGCGTCCCTTTCCCTAAGTTGGTAAGCCATGTCTACATCAAAACAATTAGGAAATTTTATTAGCACAGAATATGGGGTAGGTTTAAGGTCTGCGGGAATGGAATTGTAAACACTGTTATATTTTGTGCAGAAGTCTTGGACAGTTTCATTTGGGGCTCTCTTGACAACATCAAATTCAGATAGTATTTGCATAGGGTTCTTCTTTTTCTTCCATTTATTAAGGAAGGCTCTATGGAATGCAGCTAGATCTGCTATGCTACCAGCTCCTAAACCTTTAAACTAGGTTTTCACTTCTCCAATTAAACTCTGAGCAAATAGTCTCATTCAGACATCAAACTCAACTATCTCATAGACTTCCCAGAAATCATTCATTCTAGTAATGTGTTGTTGTGCAGTAATCTATGAAAGATTATCAAAAAGTGGAATATATTTTTGTTAGTTCTAGGGCATGTCATGGAGATTCTGAGGTAAGACCAAGGGAGCATATCAGGCTGCCATGGCTTGAATTTTAGCTAAACTTGGAGGTACAGTTGTAATGATAGGGATAGTGCTAGTTACTGCAATGGGTGTACTTTAAGAGCTTGGTAATGGGGATGAAACAGAAGTAGTATGACTAATGATAGTTGTAATGGGTTGGGTAAATGATGGATATACTACTTTGGGCTATAAGGGAAGCTTAGGGATGAATGGATCAGTTGATGAACTAGTAGTGGATTGTGGATATGATGAGTATATGATTCTATGGGGTAGAGGCAACTCAGGGCTTATGGGATCTTGAGGTGAACTAACAACAGAATCAGTAAATGATGTGGCAGCATGCATAGTAGAATCTGATGTTGGAAAGACTGTTTTATATAGCTCAGAAACTAGGGGTTTAAATTTAGACAATAAATTAGCTAGCTTAATAGCTTCTTCTATGTCCTTAATTTTCAGGACACTTACCCGTTTTATTGGACTTTTACTTTCAGTTTGATTTGATTTAGTAGGAACATAAATACTTTTGTATTTTTCACTTACATAAGAAGTAAAAACTGGATCTAAAACAATTTCTTTTAAATCCAATTCAGATTTTGTTCTAAATAAAGATTTCTCAAACTTTATGTCAAAATCAATGTCTGATAAGCTTACCAATTCTTTGGGTAAAGAATCAACTCTTCTCAGAGGTATCTCAGTTTCAGAACTATCAATTTGTTTTTTCTTCTTTCTTCCTATCTGGTCAGGATTGTCTACTATCTCTGGAGGATTAGCATCGGAGTTGGATCTAGCGTAGTAGACTTTCTTGGGAGCCAGAATGTTTATTGGGTAAAATACCCACAACCTTTAAACTCAATCTTAAAGTAGAAAAAATATAATTAAAGATCTTCCTTCAAGATTAAACTTAAAACTGGAGAGTGGTTAGTTCCCCAGTGGAGTCACTAGTATGTTATCACCCTAGTAATTCTCAGGTTGTGGGATGGGGATTTTTGTAGTTAAGAAAACCAGGGGTAACCAAGAACCGCTTTGGGAATTCAGGATCTAGCCTTCCTGAGCTCCGGAGAGGGATCTCTCCTAAAGATTTAGCTTTGTTTTGGTAAATGGTTTTAGGCTAGCTATGAGTGGACAGTAGGACTTTGTTTTGAAATAATGGTGGGAATAAAAAGTGTTTCAAGGTAAACCAGAAGTATCTACCAGAACATTGGGCTATGGAGTCAACTCTCTAGGCAAGCAGAGCTAGGGAATAAGACTTAAAGATGCAAATGTACTAAGGGCGGGATAGATGACCTTCTAAGGCTTTGAATAGGCTTTGTTAATGGATTGGGTGAAATCTGAAAAAAAGGGCACTTAGAAATCCTTAAGTTATAGAAAAGAGGATTGAAGAAGGGGATCAAACTGGGACCTAGAGAAATTAAGAATTCTATGGGTCGGTTATCAAGAAGAAAACATAAAAATGCCAACTAGTTTAAAACAGGGAGCTTATTATCACTAATCCTGTTTAATTTCTCCTTAGTTGATCATTACAGAATAGAAACACATTAAATAGATGTATGTAAACTTTTAAAGAAAAACACTAAAAACAGGAAAAAGACGAGACTTATCTTGTCACCATGAGAATCCTTAGTTATGATGTCTCTAATCTCTTTTCCAGTCTGCTGCTTCACTAATTGACTCACACCAACTTCAATATATCCAGCAAAATGACTATAGTAGTCTTCAGAAATTTTATTCCACCCTCAATACTTCGAATTATGAAGTATTTATACACAAAAATTGTTTACAAAATATCTCAGAAATTGAGATAATGTTTTAAAGAAAAACAGGAAAAAGAGCATAAGAAGAGGGACAAGAGCAAAACAGTTTGCAAGATGTCCTCTTTTACAAGGGAAAATAGAATAGTTTTATCTTATCTAAATTGATTTTTGATGTGCTTTGAGTATTTGCTGGCAATAGGTACATCTTTACGTGAATAGTAGCTTGTAGAATACTCTTCCTTCTCATCTTCTTCTCTAATACTCTTTATTCTCTGCTTTTGACTGTTTTACTAGTGTAATAAAAAATGACCAGCCGTAACAGTTCGATTTAACTGACACACTTTGACCCTGATATACTTTGACACTGATTTTTTCACCATGAGGTAAAAGTAAAATATGAATTTCCAAGTAATTTTCCTGTCCTTTATCTATCCAATTCACAGCAGATCTGTGAATTCTTGCCATTGTTCAGTAGTGGGGATCTTCATATTCTTCAGTTTCTTGCAACCTTCATCATCTTCAGTATATTTGGCAAAGTTAGGCTCTATAGTGAACATATGCTTGATTTCATTTTCCAAAAAGAATAAATTTTCAAAATATTGAAGGAGAACTTTGCCACTTGGTGATCCTTGTGGCAGTGGTTGTTTAGCTTGCTCTTTTGCATGAGTTATGATTTTCTGATCATAATCTTTCTGTGGCATCAATTTGTCATTTAATGCATGAATGTATGGAAAACCTGCTTCTGATAATACCTTGTATTTGGCCCAAAATCATGAGATGGCCAAATTCATGTCTTTACATCTGTCTTCCAAGTTATTCATTATGTTCCTCTTAGTTAGGACTTTCTTATTTTGAAGGATGATCTCTGTCTTGTCAGTAATTTTCAACTCTTCTAACTCTTACCTGTTTTTGCTGTTTAAAAATGCTATGAGTTGAACTGCTTGAGCTGGCTTATTTTCAATCTCTCTCTTAGTTTTATCAATTTCTACATTAGCAGCCTGTAGTAACTCTTTCTGCTCATAAATTATCTGAATTGAAGGCCATTGAGAATGAATGCCTTCAATTACTTTTGTCCATAAATGATTTTTAATATATGCAACCTCATCTCTAAGATTCACCCGTGCTTAAATAATTCTCACCTGTTCTTGCAGTCTATCTACCCTCTACTCATGCCCTTTAGAAGTAATCAAGGCATCTCTTTTAGAAGTTTCTAGATTTTTAATAGTGCTTTTCAAACTAAGTATTTCTCTATCTTTAATTGACATGTCTTCCATGGCTCTGATTATGGCAGCTTTGTCTTGTATTGTGTTTACCTGTGAGGTTGAGGAAGAAGAGGCAGACATTTCATGAGAAGTTATTGACACTTTCGTTGCCAGTACTCCTTGTGGTGCCAAGTGTTCTGCTAATGTGGATGGAACAATTGTGCTTACAGTTGGGATTACTGTAGGAATCACAACTTGTTGAAATTTCTTCAATTTTTCATTCTCTTACATGAAAGCTTCTATTTGGCTTTCCAGTTCTTTTATCTGACCTATCATTTTAAGAACAAGTTGTTTCAATTAATCGTTCTCTGTTTTCTGCTGAAGAATTTCTCTTGCCTGAGAATTTTCACTTGGAGGCAATTCTAGTTGTTTTATGAAGGCGACTATATCTTCATTTTTCTGCTTGATCAAAGCCTTTGCAACTTCCATGTTAGCTGGATCAGCTCCTGCTTTAATCACCAAGTCTTCTCTTGCTTTGATCTTGAAATTGTTGACATAAAGTGAGGCTTTATCCAATTTCATTTGAGTTTGAAGATTTATTAATGTTTTCACAAGCCTGCTAGAATTTATAGTTTTATTGACTATCTTATAATATAGCATCTTTGTGTTGCTTCTATGAAATTCTATTTGGTCCAATTCATGGATAGCATCTGGATAAATTTCAAGATCTTTTTTTGAATAATCTGCAATGGATTTTGGATCAGTCACTGTAGGCTTGAGAAATGACATCACCAATTTATTAGAAGAATAATCAAAGGCCAAAAGGAGCCTATCCTTATTCCCAGGATTTTCTTTGAGGAACTTTGAATATGCTTCATTATTTATTTCTTCATTCTTTTCTTTTATTTTCATGAACTTGATTTGAATGTTTGACTCTGTATTGTCAGGTTCTTTAGAAGAAGATGGCCTATCAACTTTATATTGTGTATCCACCATAACTGTATCTTTCTGTTGGGTTCCAATTTGAAAATTTTGAAGCTCTTTGAGAGTTTCAGTTAATATCCTTGTAGCTTCATCATCAGTTTCATGACCATTATTATCTTCAATATTGATGGCTTTGTCCCTTTCTTCATTGGTCAATTTACTTTTCTTATTGTAAGGAGTTCTGAATCTTTTGTCTTGAATAGTTTTAGCACTGAAACTATCTTCCTTTCTGCTTCTCTTATGAAGAATGTCAGATTCTTTATTCACTGTCAATATCTGTTTTTGATCAACTTGGTTACCTTTGCCATTGTTTCCCTGCATTTCCTATGAATCATCATCAAACAGAGTGTTTGGTTCCCATTCAAGTTTGTTGGCATACTTTTCAATATGGGGCTTGGATTCATGCAAGAAAACAGGCAACTTGCATTTCACTCTCATTATGCTTAATATACCTTGTGGATCATAATTCCACATGAAACTATATGGGAATTCATACTCTTTCAACTTAACATTGATTTCATTGGCTGCTTCTCTGTTATTTACAATAAATGGCCCAATTTGATTTTTCAGCTTAAACTAAGTCTTTTTCCTGGAAGCTGTGAAATTGATTTCATCTGCATTTAATAGCTGCCTCAAATATTCCAAAGCAAATATCCTTGTTGTAACAAATCTTGGTAGCTTATATGGGGCCAAGAGTGCACCATATACTCTGATTTCTGTGTAACTTTTGTATAAATACCAGTTCCCTGTTTTACAACTCTTAGATAGCTGTAGAATTCTCTTTATATCTTGATTGATTCTAGGGGTATGCTCTTTATTCAATAGATTCATAGCAGGTACTAAAAACAGGTCATTGAAATCTGCAAAGCTATATTCCCTATTCCATTTTCTGAGAATTGATGACCAAAACACTACTGCAAGAACATTTCCTTCTAGATCCACTTTCTAAAATTCAATGGGAAACTTATCTGCTTAATAATACAAAAAGAGGTGATGTAGATATGATGTGTATCTGAAGACTCCTTCTTCTGACAATCTGGATAACTGACAATGCATGTTTTCTGCAATGAATTTAAAAAAATTGTACACTATAGAAGGAGACTGGCCAGGACTCAGAGTTGACAAAATACCTAAGATAGCCACATCAATGAATTCATCACTAGTGTATCCTAATATGAATGATAGCACTGAGACAATCTGTCTGGTTTCATTGGGAAAATCAAAGGTATCAAATGGAGGATTTAGCTTGGGGATATCAACTTGCTTGGGACAAAAAGTATGAAAGACTTTGAATTTAGAAGCAAAATCAAACTCTAAGTAATTCTGAGTTAACTCCTCTATGGACAATGAAGCAGCATTGGGATCAAGGTTCAGTTGTAGCATAGAATTTATAGATTCTTAATTGATGTAAAACAATACCTCTCTGTCTTTATTCACAATGCATCTTTGGTCTGGAAGATAAAAGGATTGACACAATCTGACAAAATCAGGGGATGGATGATTTTGAGGAACAATGTATTTTTGCAAATTGGACTCCTAGACTCGTATATCTTTGTCATCATTCTCTACTGATTTACCAAAACACCAGTTATATACATCAAGAAAATTGAACTCTAATGAAGGGTCCATTATTCTGTAGTCAAGGTCAACCAAAAGGCTATTTTCTTGTGAGATAACAAGAGGTTGAACAGGCCTGACAACTTTTGTTGAATCTGCAGTGAGTATAGGGTTAGGTTTATCAATTTTGGAAGATTTAGGCTGAGGAATTTTAGCAGAGGGTTTCTTTTGAGGCTTTGGACCTCCTGCTTTAGGGGTTACTTGTTTCTTTGTAATTTTTAATTTGAGTAGAGAAAGCTTAAACTATTTGCTGAGCTTTTTTGTTGGAAACAAGGGCTTCTTGGAGAATTTTTCTTGAAAAATAGGGTTCTGAGCAGGGTTTTGGATTGAAAGAAAGTTTTAATGCTCAGAGTGTAGGTTATGATCAATTCTAGCAGCGAAAAGACCTGGGTATGGATAAAAGTTGCAAAAAACTGAAATTAGGGATTCTAGGAAAATTTTGACAGAGTTTCCCCTATACTATGGATATTTTCTGCAATTTTTATATGTGCAATTGGGGAAATTTTACAGGAATTAACAGAAAATTTGGAGTTTTTCTTCAGAATTTAATTTCAGTGGATAATTTTTGATGAAAAATACCTTGAAACAGGTATAATCGTGGTTGAAGATGTTTTGCAGTCACGTTTAGTCTTCAATTCTGCAAAGCTGGTCTTTCAGAGGGTAATGTAGCACTTCCTGGTTGAATTGCAGGGTAATTTGGCTCGAAAATGGTGCTGGAAGGTTTAAAATTAGTGAAAATGGCTCTGCACAGGCTCTCAAAAGTTAAATGGCGCAATTTCGAGGGAAAAAGGCTCTGCAAAGGATTCACAGTTTAAAGCGTAAAAAGGTGAAAGATTCAATGAAAAATTATAATTTTAATGTATTAAACCATAGTGGAAACCACAATTAATTTACATTAAATCAAGATTAAACGGGAGTGGTTTGGAATACCGGCGGTGGTATTCGCGTGGCTCAATGGTGGTAAGTGGTAATATGCTTTTCGAATGCGATACAATAATATTGCGACACGTCGACGCGGGGTGGTTTGGAAAAACCACCCATTTTGCGCGACATTTCTGAAACATTCATCGATTACTTTATGAGCGCGAAAATGCATTAGCGCCGTTGGATCTGGCTTTGGAAAGCGAATGGTTACGATTAAACAGGAAGATGCGAGGAATGATCGGGTATTGGGTTCAACTTGGGCCATATATCTTGGGAATAAAAAGCAGATCGGACGGTTGAAAACTAGCGCGATGGGGAGAGGGAAAAAATGAATTTAATTGGTGCGTTGATTTCCAACCGTTGGATCAAACATGGTTTGGGGATCAGAGGGTTGCAAATTAATCCGATGGGAAAATGCTTTAGTTAAGTTATAGATACAAAAATGACCCTTTTTAATGAATAAATAAGTAATCAGGAGGGTCTTTTAGGGCTTTTAACCAAGGAAAGGGATTATTGTAATGGAGCATATATTGTGGGGAAGGGATTAGGTTATAGATTTAACCTCAGGTTAGGGAGTTGGGGAAGGGAAATATACATGAAATGGGTTCATTTTTGTTGAAGTTTGGTATAAATGAAACTTCGGGGATTTTTTGCTTAAAACATATATAACATATGTTAAAAGGTTTTTCATATATTTTATTTATATGGTTAATTAAATCGGGATGAATTAACTACCAGAGGGGGCATGATATTTATATATAGATAAACTTAGCCAAAGGGGTTATAAAGGGGTTTTTTATTTAAACATGTGGGGATAAATAACTTTGGCTTAAGTTATATTAAGTGGGTTTTTGGGTTTAATATAAAGTGAGTTATATAATAGGAAAAGGTTATTTATATAGGGAGTTAATATATATGTTAAAGTTAATATGAAAATAGGAGATGGAACACTCAAAACACATAATGTTAACAAGTAAAGTGAATTTTACAAGATAATTTGCAATTGATCTTATCACTAAACTTATAATATAATGTCATTTTGAGGGTTTATTGTTTTCAAATGATGTAGGAAGTTAATAAAATGGGAATTATAATGCCTTTAAGTAAAAATGGAATTTTACTTAGGATTATTCAGGGGGATGAATGCATGAATGGTAAATGATGTGAGTTTGGGGATTTAATATAGACATTTTACACTTTCAAATGATCAGTCATAGAGCCTTGGGTTCGGTCCCAACAAAAGTCAAGGAAATGTCTTGAGCCTTTCTAACTGATAGTTTAGAATGTTTCATGACTATGGGAAGGGGAAGTTAGTTATTTTGCAGCCCATGATGAATGATATTTACATTGAGACTTTTCACCCTCTTCTACCTACCCAACTTACCATGCTAACATTTTTTCTTCAGTTTTAGTAAGGTGTATTTGAGCTAGCAACCTTCATAGCATTTATTCTTTCTGAAAGCAAGTAAAACTGTCTAATTCTACACTTATTTCATCCATGAATTCAGATTAAACTGTTGGATTCATTTTATTTCTCTACCTAACTACTGAATTGTCATGATTAAGCAGTATGACAACTCACTATTCTCTATCTACAACAAGTGAAATTGAAATAATGGCAAGTTAAGATTAAACTGTTTAACTCATCATGGACTTATGGAATTTATTGACATTCTGCCACAGTCAAAAAGAAAAAGTAGTGGCATTTATGCTTGCTCACTTTCATGTTTTATTCATTTTCTTTTTGTGGTCTTTTATTTTTCTAAGTCCTTTGATTATTCTTTTAGGAATTTTTACCCTCTTTTTGATTTTTGATTTTTGATTTTTTTACAAAATATGTGAATACAACTTGCATAAGGCAAAGTATGTACAAATTTACAAGATTATCAATAGTCAAGTCAAAATTATGACCCCTATATTATAGGTTGCTAACACATCCTACGTCCCAAACCTTGGAGGGCCATTTGAGTAACCTATGTGTATTTTCATACATTGCCATAGATGTCATTGCATCCCTTGGCACCTCAAGAACATATTCCTTGTTGATCATTCCTCAAGGAGACCTTAAAAAACATATGATTTTGGGTCAACGCTCACATGAAGTTATGGCCTCGTGCGAATGAATAAATTAATAGTCCGCCCTGTGCCAATTGGCGCTTTGTCTTGGAAGGGAACCTGCGCTCAGGTGCTTTTGGAAATTTTTTTAAAATATGAACAAAGCTCCTATGCTTAAAATCTTTGTGAGTAGAGTCATCATGGTTTGTTCCACTAGATCAAGTCAAATTTCTCCCTTTGGCTTATTAGTTCCTACAAATGTACAACTCCTCAAAGGGATAGACCTCTCCTCCACCTTATGAGGATCCGAAACCTCCTCCTCCTCTCCTATAAATTCTTCAGCTTCAGCTTAATTCAACTAGCTTAACAGCCATAACCATAGCTCGTTTGAAAGAAGCAGAGAAGAATCCATCGTTGAGAGAGAGTTTAAGCCCATTACCTCATCTAAGCTGAACAACGAATGAATGCTTGAGACATGCCCATCTGAACTCATAGAAGGCAATCTGTCAGGGCATAAGGTAGTAAACTTATTTTTCTTCCTTAATAATACATGACTAGTTTTTGGTTCCAAATTTGTTTCCATTTATATGCAAAGTGTTTAGCTCTCCTTGACTAGCTGAATAGCTGTAGATGAATGTATATGCTTGGATGTTGTCATTTTTGTTTTTGATATTTGTTTATATGCATGAACATTGTCGCCAACATGGAACGCAAGGCGTGAATACCAAGATCGAAAGATCATTGCCACGTGCCACAACAAAATCATTGGACTGAGGTAGGATATCTGTTCCGGTTCATATTTCATTTATAAGCTAGGAATTCAGGAGTCCAGCATGTTCCCTTATTGCTAGACCTACCCTTGGGCTAGAGGGATCACCTTTGTCTGCAGAGGGGATTTGTCTCCTCAATAAGTTCACGACCATGCGAGGATGAGTGTGTACGTCATTTCGTTGTTCATTTAGAGCTTTGCTTGTCTGTCAACATTGGTTGCTATTATACATTCCTACTTGCTACCATTTTATCTTGTTGACTCTTTCGGGAACACTTCACCTATTCCCGAGTTTAGTAAGCTGTCTTCCTCGGTTTGCTTTTCTCCATTCTTGGGTTTCCTTACTTGGCGTTGTTGTTTTCATGATAGTCACACCAATTAGCGCGGGATACTGTGCTACTGGGTGATTTCCTTTTTCGGTGCGGATTACTCTTTGAATGGTCACCTGAGAATCCTATATGTTTGGTTTTAGGCTCTTTGTTTCAGTTTTCAATGCATACCCTCTCGATTGGTTTTTCCTCTTTGGATTACTCCACTTCAATTTCATTTGGCTTCCGTGTCTCTTTTATTTTGGTTTATTATCTCTCATATCATCAGTGTGGCTTTTCATCATAAGGTTTCTAGGTATCTTTGATTTCTTGTTGGACCACATGTTCGTTGAGTATCCAATCCGTGTATGAGTAAGTTTAGTCATTCATCTTTTCAGCTTGTTATTTGATTGTTTAGTCTCTTCTTTCGATTCTGTGTTTTGTTGGATCGTCAAACCAACATTCTAGTGCCGTCTTGACCCTCCATCCATCTCCTTGAGCATAGATTACATTTCTCACTGAGTCGATTTGATATTCCTCTTTCTACGTGAAGGAATGCACATGTGGTTTTGAGTGTGCTTTACATGCATTTTGAATTGGTCTCCTCATGTTTTGATCATTTCATTTGGATTGCTCAAAGCTAGTGTTTTTTTTTGTCCTTTTGGTGTAATGTTGCATTATTTCTCCTCATTCATATGAAAGAACAAAGTTTGCATTTTTTCTCTCTGTTTGAAAATGAAAAGTACTTTTTTGCATTAGTAGGTTTCTTCTTCATCAGAAAAGTGAAAAACAAGAGAAGCATTTTTCCTTTTCAACTTTGGTTGTGTTAGTAACATGAAGGAAGTGTTATACTTTCATTTGATTGATTGCTGCTGTGTTATGAACCTCTTGCCTTCTCTTAGCTAGTTTTTCATCAAATTTAAATGATATTCTTTCGCTCTTATAGTTATGCATTAAAGATTTGAGATGACATTCGGTAAGGCCTTGAAACCAAAACATAATTTCAAGATAAAATTTAAAATGAATTCAATGAACCTAAGTAAGCATTGAAACTTAACGCTCACACTTAGAGGTCTAAGCTAGTGACATGTTTCGACATCATTAAACCTACCAGCTCTCGCTCACCACCTAGCATTAGACAACATTAGTATGGACTTGTGCTCCCCATACTGTCCCGTATATAAAGGGAGACCCTCATAGGTTGCCATCCTTTATCCATAAGAAGCCGAACCATGATACACCGAACACAACATTTGGGGAGAATTGTTGCACATACTTTAAGTCCTTAGTCATTTATCTTTCATTTGATCACAAAGGTGTATATTGCAATTCACAAGAGCTTGGTACACCCTCTTTCTTAGAGTCCCTCAGTAGTCATTTTGATAATTCCTTGACTTCTTAAAATTTGAAAAGGTCATTGAGCACATGTCCTTTTGCGCTCGTCCAAACTGAAAGAGACTAGAGTCACCTTTTGACCTTTTCTCGACTCTTGAAATATGAAAGGCAGAGTTTTGTTTCAGTGTTATAAAATTAATTACTGAAGATCAAACACCGATTAATATATTTTTCTCAGCCAATTCATGATTAATTCCTTAGTGATTGTCCTTACAGCCTTAGATTGATTGTCACTTTTATTTTCTTTTCTTGAGACAAAGTCACGGTGGCAGAACCACCAATTTCGTCGTCCCCTTCATTACCTCATACTAAAGAATCTTCACTCGAAGTTTCTTCGGAGACACCTCAATCTATTGGGACTCCAGGCTATTAGTGTGCCATTATTCCAAGTGTTCAACGTCTCACCACTCGATCTTCCCGTGAGGAACCATTTGATATCAATTGGTAACCTTCAGACACTTGGGCCTTTTTAAGGGAAGATCCCTTGGGACAACTTGAGTCACCATTAATGCGTGCTTTAGTTGCCACTGCTTGTCGGATTTTTGCCGAAAACATGTCTTCATCCAACATGGATGCCATGAGTCTTATTAGTAGTGAAGAGAATCATGTTTCTATGGGAGAATATTAATTCCCTCTGGAGAATTTTCCTTATGTCTCGAGTCAACCTTGAACACAACCTTCATCTCTACCGGTAGGTTATCATTCTTTGAGTTAGATGATTTCTGGTGCTATGTCTTTGTATCAGAATCCGATATGGTCGAGTACATTGGCTCCTTCAGAGGGGTTGTTTGTGTCGGGTCCATCCCCTTCGACTCCCATTATGTTGAAGATAGTTACATTTTTCCCAACGCAGCCCACTAATTGTGTGGCTTCACCTGCACCTTCTGCTAATGTGATTCCATCATTACCACCATCTTCTGTTATCAGTGGAACACACCTTAATTCTTCTGCAATGTATTTTGGAACCATTGTGAGTGGATCACAACCTCACATATCAAGAGTCCATCAATCTATTGGTAGTGCACCTATCTCCTCTAATCATATTCCTAGAGGTTTGAAGTATGACCAGTATAGGATGGTTCTTCAATATCATAATTATCTCTCGCAAGTCTCTTAGAAGCATCCCGCACCGGCTACCCCGTTGCATTACTATGATGAGCATGGGAATCATGTGTACCTCAATGGGCCTCTTCTACTAGTCCCATTGTATGTTCAAACAACTCAAGCTCTGGTTTACCCAAATCAGTTCAAGTACCTCCATGGAAAACCCTATGGCCGTCAAGGAAAACCCTCTCATCTATAGGGCCAACCTTCAGTTTAGCAAGGACAAACCTATGGTCCTATTGGTCAACCCTATGTTCAGCACTGAGCGTCTTATGTTCCCCAGGTGCAAACCTACCACCTCAGGGACAACCTTTTGTGCAACACAACCAACCTTATGTTCAGGAAGACCCCAATTTTCTACACAATCTCAACCATCCAGTGGTCTGCTCGGCCAACCTAGTCTTCAAGGGAAACCTCGCTCATCTCAACCATGAGGCCAAATTGTTCCTCATAGGAAGCCTCGTGGATATCAACACCTAGGCCAACCTGCACCCGAGGGACACCGTGTTCAACCTCAGTGCCCGAGCCAACATTCACCCCACGGGTAGCCCGTTCACCAACCTTTCATTCCTCAATGCCAACCCACAGTTTCCCAAGGTCAACCTTTTATGATGCAAGGTCCACCCCAAGGCACTGCTTACATTCCGTAGAAAAATCCATATGTTGCTCAAACTAGACCGTAGTGGACTGAGAATCAATACCCTGTTCCTCAACCAGTGTATGGGCACAATTATCGAGGTTATAACCCATATGGACAAAATCCTCCAAGAAAAAACATATGGGGTAAAAATTTCTCCCGAGGCCCAATACGGGTCTCTATCAAAGGCATGCAATGCCTTTCAATCCTCAATTTCCATTTCTTTCTATGCTCGAATTGTGTGATGTGTCAAAGTTAACGAATGATCACATCCTTCATAACCCATATTGGCCTCGAGTTCCCACCAAAATCCCTGGCGATTGTCCAAGTATGAAGGCAAGTCCAAAGAAGACCGCAGGTGCATGTTATGCCATACCACCTTTGGTGCTCCTCTAACTCGTCCGTTGACAATTGAATTCGACTACGTCTTTTCCAAAGGAGTCTCACTATTGCCCCTGCAAAGTGGTAGATTTAACTCTGGTGTGGCATCTTTCAAGATTTTAACTCTCTTGCCATGGAATTTCTCACTCACTTCAAGTTACCAGTTTGTTATGAAATTCGGACTCACCTCCTAACATATTTGAAACAGGATCGAGCCACTCATATCTCCGATATATTCATGAATGGAGGTGGCACCGTGGCTTGTCAAGTTTGAGATTAGTGATCAGCTTCTGACTCATTGGTTCACCACTTGTTTTATCGGTCTGATTGCTAAAGACATCGTTACGGGGGCATGTGTTATTGAGGAACAAGCCATCCCTGGCATACCTTGATCTTGTCTATTCTCAATCTTGAATGCTCTATTAACTCTTGGGAGATGCCGTGGGACTTGCAACTACCAAAGCACGAGTGACTCCATCTATCTACAGTATCATTAGTTCTATGTCTCATCTCGTAATTCTTCACCCAACCCAACCCTCCTAAGAAAAAACCCACTTCTTCCACTTATACTACTTCTAGCCTCCTCCTATTAGTGGCAAGAATGTGGAAGTGAATGCGGTCGAGTCCACCCAGGCTGATAAAGCTTTCAAAGGTAAAAGAAAGAGTAAAGGTAAGGCCAAAGCGGATACCCCTAAATAGGAATCTCCTAAACACAGTAGTAATGATGGCTTGAAACCTAACCGAATTACCCTTCTCTGTGACTATGAGCATTACACCAAGGACTATCCAAGACTAGTAGAGGTGAGTCTACTACTCAAAGGCTCAAAGAGGCTATCCACACTGCGTATCAATCAAATCAAATTCGAATTAGAAGTGTCTATGATTATGTTATAAACAACCGTTGAAAATATTATAGCTTTACAAAGGGTAAAGTATTATATTTTATTTTATATTTACAGGTAAATAAAAAAAGTTAATTTGATTTTTATAATAAAATTTCTATTTTCATTTTAGGTAAAACCAAGATTACGCTCTAGGTCAACGAGGCTGGCAGTGAGAAGACAGGAGGATATGCTTCACCATGTCCCAAAAGATTTAGTTAGAGAGTGTTTGCCGAGACTGCCGTACAAATCACACTGGAAACTCAAGGCTGTGTGCAGAGAATGGAGAGACATAGTGAAGAACCCACAGTTTTACCAGTAGCGGAGGAGTAGTAGAACAACACAGTAGTTTATTTGCATGATTCAGCGCGGAGTGCTGGTCCTCGACCCACTCACCTGCAGTGGGGTAACACTGCCTCACATTCCTAACTTTCCCGGAATGATTCCTTCTTCCTATAAGTGCGTTTTGGTCACGCCATTGACGCACATGGAAAACCATGAGTACATTTTACATCTTCGATTTTGTGTGTGTGTGAAGTGGCCACGTGGAGCCGCAATGCCCACCACAAGGCACAGCTTCGCCTACGCGGCGCGCTTCTCCACTGGGTGTATCTACGTTGTGGGAGGGAAAGACCAGCGAAGCATTTCAGTGGCATCGGCCATGTTCTGGGAAACATGGCTACTATCATGGCTATTTTGTGAATGACAAATTATTTGTTTTCGTAGGTAATGACAACAATGACAACAGTGCAGAAGTTTTTGAGGGAAATATGGGGCTCTCGACAAAGGTGCGTGATGTGTGGATAGTGGGGCAGTTCACGTCGCTAGGACCCGGTGTTGCAAATGGGCACTTATTTACTATCAGTGATATGCAGCTTATGAAATATGAAGCGGACAGAAGCGAGTGGGTTCTTGAAACTTTGTTATAGAGTAGACATTTTTAACATTAATATTAAAAATGTTATTAAAGAGTTTTATTAAAAATGTTATTAAATAGTTTTATTATTAGACCTAAGAAATTAGATAATATCTTTAGAATTAATCACACAATTAAGATTTGGACCACATTAATTGGTTTGAAACTTGGACCAAACCCTAACAATGTTATTAATCCTAAAGACCAAATCCTAACAATGTTATTAATCAGAAAAGTCAAATTCTAACAATGTTATTAATCTGATCTAGTTTTATTATCTTAAACTTTAATTGAATCATATATTTCTTTAAGAAAAAAACAAATATATTTTAAATTTGTATTATTAGTTTTGTAGTGGGTATTAAATATGATTATTTAATCAATTTATCTTTTAAACAGATGTATTAGATTTTTAAAATGTAATTTATGTTTGTCATTAACATAAATTAAAATGAAAGCATATAAATTATATTTTATTATTTTATATATAATTCACTAAAATTAGGCAATACAATTTAAAGATTGGATTCAACACCTTGTGATATTTTGATCAAAATTAACCACAAAAATCATAGTGAAAAAAACATGTAAGCCATACTCTTATATAAGGTAGTGAAAAAAACATCTAAGGAGAAAAACTTATATTCCTTAACCAAGTCTTGTGAACCAAAAAACAAATCTCTTAAATGCTCTTAAATATTGTTTATGAGATTTTTGCAATCACTTCCTACTAACCCTAGGATATTCCTAACCTTACTTGTGGAAATTTTCCCTCTGTTTTCCCATAAAACATGTGCACCCCATTTTAAAGAAAGTAAAAGTGAAAAGTAACTTCTAGAAGCATAGTTGTGTGCATATTCTTCCAACTAAAACCCTCTCTTGTCCCCTTGGATCAAGGAACCCTAATCCCTTCCTTAGAGGATCTCATCCCTCTATTGGTGGATTTGAAACCTCTTTAATTTCTCATATAATATGAGCTTAAACTTTAGGTTTAGGGGTAGATAGGGGTTCATAAGGGTTCACTAAAGATAAACTTATGCTCGTTATTATAGAGTGGAAAGCTTGTCAAACCAAAGAGGAAGATTGTAAAGGCATATGGGAGTATTTCGTCACGGTCCCTACAATCCCCATCCTGAACCTTGGAGGGCCATTTTAGTGACCTATGTGTACTATTATACATTGCCATAAATGTCATTGCATCCCTTGGCATGTCAAGAACATATTCTTTGTTGATCATTCCTCAAGTACACCTTCAAAAACATATGATTTTGGGTCGGCGCTCATAGGCACTTATGGCCTCGCTCCCATGAAGAAATTAACATTGGGCCCCGTGCCCATTGGAGCTTTGTATGAGATGGGCACCCGCACTGAGTTGCTTTTAGAAATTTTTTTTAAAATAGAAACGAAGCTTCCATGCTTAACAACTTCGTGAGCAGAGTCAATCATGGTTTGTTTGACTAGATCAAGTCGAATTTCTCCCTTTGGCTTATTAGTTCCTACAAATGTGCAACTTCCCAAAGGGATAGACCTCTCCTCCACCTTATGAGGATCCCAAACCTCCTCCTCATCTCCTATAAATTATTCTTGCTCACCTTGGTTCAACTAGCTTAATAGTCATAGCCATAGCTGGTGCAAAAGAAGCAGAGAAGACTCAATCGTTCAGAGAGAGTTTAAGCCCATTGCCTCATCCAAGCTGAACTGTGAATGAATGCTTGAGACATGCCTAAATGAAATTTTCGAAGGAGATCTGCAGCATCAAGGAATAAGGTTGTAAACTTATTTTTCTTTATCAATAATACGTGACTCGTTTTTGGTTCCAATTTTTTTCTTCCATTTATATGCAACGTGTTTAACTCTCCTTGACTAGTTGAATATTTATAGATGAATGTATATTCTTGTATGCCATCATTGTTTGCTTGATCTTTGTGCATGTGCATGGAAATCATCGCTAACAGAGTGAAGGCATGAAGACAAATATCGAATGATCGATGCTGCATGCCGCGACAAAAGCATTGGACCGAGGTAGGATATCTATCTCAGTCCTTCTTTCTTTTATAAACTAGGAATTGGGGAATTCAACATGTTCCCTTGTTGCTAGACCCACCCTAGGGCTAGAGGGATCGCCTCTGTCCGTAGAGGAGATTTATCTGCTCAACAAGTTGGTGACCATCCCAGGGATCAGTGTATCTATTGTTTCTTGTTGTTCATTTAGAGTTTTGTTTGTCTGTCCAACGTTAGTCGTATTTCCATTTATATGCTTTGTTTAGATTATTTTACTCTTTCAGGCCACTTCACCTATTCTCAGAGTGATAAGCCTGTCTTCCCTCACTTGCATTTTCTCCATTCTTGGATTTCCTTACTCAGCAATGTTGTTTTCTTGACAGTGGCACCGATTGGCATAGGTTGCCTGTGCTAAAAGTGTGATTTCCCCTATTTAGCATGGAATACTGCCGAATAGTCGTGCCAAATCCTTTAGGTTTGGTTTTAGGCTCTTATTATGAGTTTTCAGTTCATCTTACCCTCTCGATTGGTTTTTCCTCTTTGTAATACTCCAATTGAATTGCTTTTGGCTTCCCTATCTCTTTCATTTTGGTTGATTATGTCTCATCTCATCAGTGTGGCTTTTAATCCTATTGTTTCTAGGTATATTTAATTTCTAGTTTGACCACATGTTCGCTGAGTATCCAATCCATGTATGAGTCAATTTAGTCATTCATATTTTCATATTGTTATCTGATTGTTTGGTATCTTCTTTTGATTCTATGTGTTTTTGGATCATCAAACTACCATTCTGGTGTCTGCTTGACCCTCCATCCATCGCCTTAAGCATAGATTACATTACTCACTGAGTCAATTTGAAAGCCCTCTTTCTGTGTGAAGGAATGCACATTTAGTTTTGTGTGTGCTTTACATGCGGTTTGTATTGGTCTCTTCGTGTTTTGATCATTTTATTCAGATTGCTCAAATCTAGTGTTTTTTTTGTCCTTTTGGTGTAACGTTGCATTATTGCTCCTCATTCATGTAAAAGAAAAAAAAAATCGTTTTTTTCTCTTTGTTTGAAAATGAAATGTACCCTTTTGTATTAGTAGGTTTCTTCTTCATCAGAAAAGTGAAAAACAAGAGAAGCATTTTTCGTTTTCAGCTTTGGCTGTGTTAGTAACATGAAGGAAGTGTTATTCTTGCATTCGATTGGTTTTTTCTCTGTTATGAACCTCTTGCCCTCTATTAGCTAGTTTTTCATCGAATTGAAATGATATTGTTTTTCTCATATAGTTATGCATTAGAGATTTGAGATCGCATTCGGTAAGGCCTTGAAGCTGAAACATAATTTCAAGGCAAACTTTAAAATGAATTCAATCAACCTAATGAAGCATTGAAACTTAACTCTCACACTTACAGGTCTAAGCTAGTGACATTTTCTACGTCATTAAACCTAGCAGATGTCACTCGCCACCTAGCATTATACAACACTAGTATAGACTTATGATCCTCGTATAGTCGCGTATATAAAGGGAGACCCTCATACGTTGTCATCCTTTATCCATAAGAAGCCGATTCTCCCGCCCTGTAACTGTGATGCACCGAACACAACATTCAGGGAGACTGCCTGCACGTATGTTAAGTCCTTGGTCATTTATCTTTAATTCAATCACCAAGGTGTATATTGCAGTTCACGAGAGCTTGGTACACCCTCTTTCTTAGAGTCCCTTAGTAATCATTTTGATCTTTCTGTGACTCCTTAAAATTTGAAAATATCATCGAGCACTTTTCCTTTCATGCTCATCCAAACTGAAAGCGACTAGAGTCACCTTTTGTCCTTTTCTTGACTCTTGAAATATGAAAAGGAAGATTTTTGTTTCAGTGTCATAAAATTAATTACCCACAATCACACACTGATTAAGATATTTTCTCAGCCGATTCATGAGTAATTCCTTAGTGGTTGTCCTTACTGCCTCAGATTGATTATCACTTTTCTTTTCCATTTTTGAGAAAAAGTCACCGTGGCGGAACCACCAATTTCATCGTGCCCTTCATTACCTCGTAGTGAAGAATCTTCCCCCGAAGTTTCTTCAAAGACACCTTAGTCTATTGGGACTCTAGGCTACTGGCATGTCATTATTCCGAGTGTTCAACCTATTTCCACTCGATCTCCCCCTGAGGAACCATTTGATATCAATTGGGAGCCTCCAAACAGTTGGGCCTCTTTAACGGAAGATCACTTGGGACAACCTGAGTCGCCATTAACGCGTGCTTTACTTGCCACTGCTTGTCGCCTTTTTCCGACAACATGTCCTCATCTGACATGGATGCCACGAGTCCTATTAGTAGTGAAGAGAGTTATGTTTCTATGGGAGAATATCAATTCCCTCCAGAGAATTGTCCTTATGTCTCGAGTCAAACTTTCTCACATCCTTCATCTCTACCGGATGGTTATCATTCTTTGAGTCAGATCATTTCTAGCACTATGTCTTTGTATCAAAATCTGATATGATTGGTTAAATCAATTCCTTTAGAGGGGTTTTTTATGTCGGGTCCATCCCCTTCGACTCCCATTGTCTATTGGACCCATTGTGAGTGGATCACAACCTCATGTATCGGGAGTCCATCAGTCTATTGGTAGTGAACCTATCTCCTCTAATCCAATTCCTGGAGGTTTGACATATGAATAGTATATGATGGTTCTTCTATATCAGAATTATCTCCTAGAAGGCTCTAGGGAGCATCCCGCACCTGTTATCTCGCCACATTAATATGATGAGCATGGGAGTCATGTGTATCTCCATGGGCCTCTTCCCCGAGTCCCATTGTATGTTCAAACAACTCAAGCTACGGTTTACCCAAAACAGTTCATGTACCTCCATGGACAACCCTCTCATCTACAGGGCCAACCTTTGGTTCAGCAGGGTCAAACCTACGGTCCTACTAGTCAACCTTATGTTCAGCACGGAGCATCTTACGTTCCCCAGGGCTAAACCTACCACCTCGGGGACAACCTTTTGTGAAAAATAACTAGCCTTATGTTCAGAAATGCCCCACATTTGTACAACAAGGTCAACCCTCCAGTGGTCAGCTGGGCCAACCTGGTCTTCAAGGGCTACCTGGATCATCTCAACTGTGAGGCTAGCCTGTTCCTCAGGGGTAGCCTGGTGGATCTCAACACCCAAGCCAACCTTCACCTGAGGGACAACCTGTTCAACCTTAGTACCTGAGCCAAGCTGCACCCTAGGGGCAGCCCATTCAGCCTCACTATGAACCTTTCATTCCTCAAGGCCAACCAATGGTTTCCCAAGGTAAACCGTTGATCGTACAAGGTCCACCCCAAGGCACCATTTAAATTCCGTAGAAAAATCCATATGTTTCTCAAACTAGACCTCATTGGTTCACTCCGAATCAATACCCTGGTCCTCAACTGGTGTATGGGCAGAATTATCTAGGTTATATCCTCTATTGAAAAAATTCTCCAAGACAAAACATATGGGGTCAAAATTTCTCCCAACGTGGCTGGAATCCAAATACTAGTCTCTATCAAAGGCCTGCAGTGCCTTTCAATCTGCAATTTCCATTTCTTGCTATCTTGGAACTCCGTGATGTGTTTGTTAGTCATCAGTATTTTTCACTATTTGTAGATGACTATAGATTGGTTTCAGATCTCTAAAAAAACATTTCCTGAATATTGTGACTTTAGAAATATCACTGCCTTCATTATCCTTTTTCAAAAATTTTCACTATTCTATCAATTTTCCATTTCATGGCCACCTTGTCACTCTTGGAAACTCCTTATGGGATTTTACTATCATTTTCAACCTATTTTCACACTTTTACGACCTAATTACCATTGTTTTTCCCTTGCAGTAACTCGGTTTCCCTCGGGTTTCCTATCATCTTTTTCCCGTGTTCCACAAGTTCTTCAAGCATTGATGGTCTCAACAAATATCTCTGTAGCCTCTTTAGATAAATCAAGTACATTTTATTTTGGATCTTCAATACAACACTTTGTGTCCCCGATGTTTTTCACTTCAAGCCTCCAAGCCAATTTTCAATGAAGATCAGGTCAAAGAGCCTTCCCACTAGGTCAATTAGGGTTTCACATGTTTTAAGATCATCATTGGTGTTCCAAACACTGCTTTTCCTTTGCTAGAAGCTAAATCATATGTAATAGAAGGTCAACACATGGTTGTTCAAGAAATACCCAAAGAGTTTCCACAAAAGAATATCCTTCAGTTCAAAGTCTGCACAAGAGGTAAACGCAAAGAGTTTGACACTTTTGCAGGAGTGTTGAAGTTTATATCAGTAGAATATATTGATAATGTAGGTGGTCTGCTCCTGAATGAAGAAAACTAGGAGCAAGGAAAGGAGGAAACATTTGGTTTTGAGGAGAACTAAGTTTTTGAGCTTAATGGCCAAGTTGAATGCCAAAACACTGACCACTTTCAGAAATTACCTAAAGGAGACACAAAATTCCAAACATGAATAAAGTCTATCAGAGACTATTGATGAAATAGGGAGAAAGGTGAAGTGAACTGGACAAAAATGACTGAACTTGAAAGGGCTATAGAGAACTTAGGAGACAACACTGCTGATTGCTAAAAAACAGTCCAAACACCTAGGGTTTTGGGAAAATAGCTATAGAAGGTGCAATGATGAGTGGAACTCCATTGTAAAAGCAAAAGGATTTTGAAGATGCCACTGTTTGATCAGATCCCAAACTTGTCAGAATAATGTTTTCATGCCTAAATAAGAAAGGGATGATTTGAACTCCATGTTGTAGACAGAAGAAGGTTTTGAAATTCCTTCCATGAGAAATCCTCTCAAAATTGTTTAATGAGCTTTCCATGAATAAATGAGAAAAAGAGATGAGTTGAGTTTCAAGGTGGGAAAAAAATGGGTTTTGAAGATGCTTCCTTGTGCTTGAGTCCCAAAGGTGTCAAAATCAAGGTTCAAGGTGGGAAAAAAATGGGTTTTGAAGATGCTTCCTTGTGCTTGAGTCCCAAAGGTGTCAAAATCAATTTTTCATGCCTCAAGGAACAAAGGGAAAAGTCAAACTCATCATTTTAGTAACCTGCATACAAACAGTGTAAAAGGGTTAGTGAGAAAGGGTGAAAAGTTGAGTTGAACTTCACAATGGAAACCACAAAGGATTTTGAAGCTGATGTTCCGTAAAACCATAAAAAAATCATCAAAATACACATGTCAAGTCTTAAAGGAATAAAATCGAAGACAATTTAATGTTTTAGTCACCTTCAAGGCAAAAGTCAATGGAGTATCAGTGAAAAGGGAAAAAAGGCTTAAACACATTAGAAAGTGGGTTGTAATGCCAAAATTAAATCCTTGAGCCTATATAAGTTCATCTAACACTTCAAATAAGTTATTTTTTCCTTGAAAAATCATTAGAGCGCTTAGGAGTGAAGAATTTTGAGTTTCCAAGTCAAAATTAGACAAATTTTTGTGGCATTGCGCCCTTGGCCAGGAGGGCCTTCTAAGAATTTTTACTGTCAAAATCAAGTCAAAATACTTTCAAATCATTGCCAAGGGTCTTCTAAAGCACTGATAGAGATAAGTCGATGCCCTAGCGACATTTTCAAGCTAGTTAATGGTTTCTTGAATGGTAATGAAAACCTAAGAAGAAACCCTAGGTGTTTAGACTTGGCATCACTGATTTTATCACTACGTCATCTTCTTATAAAGAGTATCAGTAAAAACAAGGGTGTGTACATTGGTTTAAGGTTTGTCATTCATCCAAGCTTGACATAACACTTATTCCCTTCCCTTGCAAGAATATTGACATTTCATTTCCCTCCTTCATCTTAATTTGACATCATCCCAAGAGTCTTTCAAAACAGAGTTTTAACATAGCAGTAGAGGGAAATTGTTTAGCTGGAGGGTTTTTATTAAGTGCTTTAGCCTCTAACTTAGACTAATATACCTCTACCCTCACTTAGTCATCTTATTTAATTGCAGAGCTTCCTTGTTCATCACCATCCCTTCATATCATTTCCATTTGCAATTCTAGGGTTGGAAAAGCAGAGTTTTGAAAATGTCAAGAGAGGGAGACAGTGACAGTGGTGGAGAGGCCCAAATTCCAAGGAGGCATGAGAAAAAAGGTGGGAGATCAACAGATTTGAACCCCAAAACACAAGGGAGGTAATGGCATCTCCCCTAACTATTTCTTGCTTCCAACATGTAGGATGCTATGAATTTTGTGAGAAGGTACAGTAGGTGCAAAACCACCCTGAGATAACTAGATTATTTATCATTAAATTGCATGAAAAACAGGTTAACCTTGAAAGGGTCACTTTTTAGCTATCTGCAAATGCTATTGCTAATGCCACAGGCATACCTAATGTAGGGGAGAAATGGTTCAAGTAGGCCAATCTTGACATGAGGTAATTTGAACCCTACGTAAAGCGTAGGTACAAAGACCATAGTAAATGCATCTTTCATTTCTTTCACCTACATGAGAGATGTGTACCTATGATGAGAATTATCATGAAGTGTTTTAAATGTTAGGGAAGGTTCTCCCGTCTTTACTCCTATCACATTAGGCTGCTTATGCACTTTACTAGGGTGTAGATGATGTATATACCCTATTACCTCTAAAGGAATCATTGATAAAATATCCTACATAGTGCAAAAGAGAGACTATCATCAGCAGATGCAAAGCCTCTTCCATCACTCACTTATTAAGATGGTTGTTATGCACCAACTACAACAAAATTACATTCCATGGGAGACCTTCATTGATAATGAAGTGTTTACTACTCCACAAGCCCATCCTCATCAAGATATGCCTTCATCCTCTTATCCTCCCATTCATCCTTCACCATCACACCCCACTACTCATGCATCACCTCTCACTCACATACCCTCACCTCATTATGATCCTCTTTCATCACCCTCTCACAATCCCTTATCATAATTTCATGGTACTAGTGCATCAAACAGTGAGGGAGATGGCAATGAAGAATCAAACAATGAGGAAGAAAACAGTGAGGCAAAATTCAATGAGGCAAATTCCAATGAGGAAGAAAGAAATGAAAAATAAATCAGTAAGGAAAAGAGAAGTGAGGACTGTGAGGCAAATAGTGATGAGGCACATATCAGTGAAGCAGATGGAAATGAGGTGGAGAGAAATGAAGATGATGTCAGTGGGTTAAATATCCATGAAAGCAATGATGATGACAATAATAATGGAAGTGATACGTCTAGCACTAAGATGAGTAACATTGATCCTTTTCCTTTGACCTGCCAGAGGGGAAATAGGCATGCGTTTTATTCCCTTAAGAGGCAAGGGGCCATGCCTTCTACATCAACTAAGTAGCTTGATAAAGGTAAGGAAATGGTCATTGATGAGAAGGAGGAAGACATGCATGATACTTAACAAGAATTTCAACTCATTCACCTTGACAATGATGATGAGAATAAGTCAAGGATCTCAAACATGTTGCTCCAAAGAAAGGATGCCCAGATCAGAGATCTGCAAGCAAACATTGGTAGGGCTAAAAATGTGATAAACTTCCTTGAGGTTGAAAACAAGCAGCTGGAAGCACAGAATGCTATCTATGAGATCAGAGCTATAAGAGCTCAAAAAGAGGCTAGAAAAGCCAAGGAAAATCTAGATGAGGTCTTGGGCACTCATGATGACACTAAAGAGGAGGAAAAACAACTTCCTATGAGGAGGCCAAGGAAAATTGGTTTGAGAAAAGCCTTAGCCAAAGAAAGGGAACAAGAAAGCATTGTCAGAGCAGCTCACTTCAAGTGAGTTGCTTGCCATGGAAATTGACTATGATAGGGAACCTTGGCTAGACAGAGCAAATATTGACTTAGATGGTCAATTGGAGAAATCCAAGAGGGACCTTGACATGCAGAAAAAGATGGCCAAGCACTATGCCCCGAGGAACATAATTGCAAGGGCCAAGCTCAAAAGAGCCCTTGCAAAGATTCAATACATGAAGGGGGCTAAAGACAAATAAAAACTTGAAATTCTTGCTGATGCATCCCAACAAGCATCCAAGACATGATCAATAAGACAAATCCAAATTTTGGTAGAATTTTGAAGTTTTTGAATTTCTGACTGATTTCAAGGGCCAAAGGCGCAGTGCCACTACCACTGTGCTCCTCTTTTGGGCACTCATTGGTAGAAATATTTACATTTTCAGGATACTTATGCCAAGCACATCACCCTCACAAATTTTCAGCTCATTTGGAGCAAAACTAGTCCTCCAAAAGTTCCAAAAACATGCAAAATATCAACTTTCTGCCCTATTTTCAGAGATGGCGCTGCGCCTTGAGCAGTCTTGGGAAAATGTGTCTTTCACTAGGAAAATGGACACCAATCAGAAAAATAAAGGTATTTTTGGAAACTAGACACGACAGGATTTCCAATGAGCTATCATGGAGCTCATTGGGACACCGGGAAGGGCTCCAAATCTCAGCTGCAAAACGACCAATTTTTCTAGATTTGGTGTTGCGCCCTTGGCCTCGCATTGCGCCTTTAAAACTTAGTGCTGCAACCTTGCCAAAAAGTCAAAAAAACACACTTGGAGATATTTTTAAAGTTATTGAGAAGCCTCAAAGTTAATTTTTTGCCAAAATTAGTTGAGGAGCTATTGTTAGGAGTTATTTTTGCATTTCTTAAGTTTGGATATTTGTGCCTTGGACCTTGCATGGTCTCATAGGACAAAAATGACATTTATGAGTAATTAATGGCTTCTAAAACCCTAGCTATGGTTTTTACCCTCCTTTGCAAGTTAAATACTACATGGAGGCCTCATTGTAGTTGTTGGTTGATTGTGGAGTTGAATATTACATGAGCTTTGAGTTGTGATGAAATTGGTCTCGGAGTGTTGTGATTGCCTTGGATTGAGCATCAATGGAGTAAGCATATTCATGGGATTCATGAACCTGGTTGATGGTGATGTTGTCCTAATTCACTATTTGTTTCCTTCATTTTTCATATGTTTCATCCTTTCTTTGATAATAGGACGCAAATATCAGAGTTGGATATGCTATCTTGGAACCCTCCTTATGTCTGCATTCTTTTATCTCTATGTTTTCTTCTTTGAAGTTTAATTAAATAATTATTAAATGCTTTTTAGTTTCATTGAAATGCTATCTTAATTTCTCTTTTTCTGAAAGTAATATTTAGAGAATTCTTATCTTCTCTCTAGGATTACTTGATTGTTTTTTTGAGATTTGTCTAGTGAAGTCTAGTTGAAGAATCCTTTATTTCTCTTTAGTTTTACTATGTTGTCATCCTTAAAGCTTCTCTTGTTCTAGTATGTTGAAGGATCCTTTATTTCTCTTCAAATCTAATGCATTCATAACTTCATGTTCATTTCATACTCACTAAACCTATTTAGATCCATTTGGCCTTGTTAACTTTCCCTATGAAACACCCTTGATTCATTGTTGTTCTTTTTAACTCTTTCATAGACCCCATAGCCCAATGGATTGATTTTCGCTTACTCTATATGTTCTTCTTCACAACCTACCCAACCAAAACAAACAAACAAAAAAAACCCTATCCTTATAAATAGCCTAAAATCAAAACCCTAAAAACAAACAAGTTATATATTTCACACAAATATAGAGAGAGCCCTCTTTGAGTCCATGAAAGCTAAGTCCTAGGGCTCCAAAGATTGGTTTGATATTACCCTTATTCAATTTGGTCTTTCCAATCTAAAAACTTACAAAGATCTAACAGTGTCAAAGTTAACGAATGATCCCATCCTTCATAACCCATATTGCCCTCCAATTCCCACCAAAATCCATGGCGATTGTCCCAAGTATGAAGGAAAGTCTGGAGAAGATCGTGGGCTGATGTTATGAAATACCACCTTTGGTGCTCCTCTAACTCTTAGGTTGATGATTCAATTTGACTAAGTCTTTTCCAAAGGAGTCTCACTCATGCCACTGCAAAGTGGTAGATTTAACTCCCCCATGGCATCTTTCAATATTTCAACTCTCTTGCGATGGCCTTTCTCACTCACTTCCAATTACAAGTTCATTATGAAACTCGAATGCACATCCTAACATATTTGAAACAATATTAGGCCACTCATATCTCCGATCATATTCATGAATAGAGGTGGCACCTTCGCTTGATCAAGTTTGAGTTTCATGATCCACTTCTAACTGATTCATTCACTACCTCTTTTACCAGTCTCATTGTTGATGACATTTCTATGGGGGCATGTGTTAAGGAATATGCCATCGCTTGTGTCTAATACCTCGATCTGATGTATTCTCAATTACGCTCTATGAACTCTTGCCAGATGCTCTGCGACGTGTAACTACCCACTACCAAAGCACCAACGGGGCCATCTGTTGATGGTATCATTGGTTGTATGTCTTAGACTTCTCGTAAGTCTTCACCCAAACCTGCGAAGCAGAAACCCACTTCTTCCACTTATACTGCTTCTAGCCTCCTCCTCATCCTTGCAAGACTGTGGAAGGGTAAAGGTAAGGCCAAAGCCGAGGTGAGTCTATTGCTCAAAGTCACTCAAGGAGCCCATCCACATTGGGTATCCAATCAAATTCCAATCTGAAGTGTATATGATTATGTTATAAACCACCATTGAAAATTTTCTAGCTTTACACAGAGTAAAGTATTATATTTTATTTTATATTTACACGTAAATACAAAAAAGTTAATTTGATTTTTATAATAAAATTCCGATTTTCATTTTAGGTAAAACCATGATGACGCTCCGTAAGTCAACGAGGCTGGTAGTGAGAAGACAGGAGGATATGCTTCGCCATCTCCCAGAATATTTAGTTAGAGAGTGTTTGCTGAGAGTGTCGTACAAATCACACTCGAAAATCAAGGCTGTGTGTAGAGAATGGAGAGACATAGCGAAGAACCCATAGTTTTACCAGCAGCAGAGGAGCAGTATAACAACGCAGTAGTTTATTTGCATGATTTAGAGGAGCAGAGTGTTGGTACTGGACCCTCTTACCTGCAGTTGGGTAACACTACCTCGCATTCCTTCTTCATGTCAACAGGAACCTAGTTCTCATGGGAAGATTCCATCGACGCACATGGAAAACCATGAATACAGTTTACATCTTCAATTTCATGTCTGCGAAGTGGCGACGTGGAGCTGCAATGCCCACCATGAGGCACAGGTTCACCTGCTCTGTGCGTTCATCCACTGGGTGTATCTACGTTCTGGGAGGGAAAGAACAACGAAGCATTTCACTGGCATCGACCATGTTGTATAATGTGAAAGAGGCAATCTGGGAAACTCTGCCTGCCATGACCCATCAACTAGGCAACTGTCATGGCTATTTTTTGAATGAAAAATTATTTGTTTTCGTAGGTAATGACAACAATGACATCAGTGCAGAAATTTTTGAGGGAAATACGGGGCTCTGGACAACGGTGGGTGATGTGTGGACAGTGGGGCAGTTAAATATTATCAGTGAGAGGCAACTTATGAATTATGAAGCAGACATAAACGAGTGGGTTATTGAAAGAACTTTTCCTGAGAATGCTCCACATAAATTATTGCGCACCACATAACATATGGTATTCATCAGGATCTAAGAAGGGCATAGAGAGATATCAAATAGCTTGTGATACAAAGAAATTTGAACCTTTTTGAGGCTTGGTGGATCCAAAGTTAAAATGGATTTACATTGGTTAAAATGGATTTACATTGGTCACATTTTGTAAGCCTAGATGATGCTTTAGAAGTGGGTATGTTTTTTATTGTATACATTCCTAGGTGAGGCTTGTGGACATTCTAGATTGTGTGAGTTTAAGATCACTTTTATATAAATCGTTTTTTCTTTATAAGTATATCAATATGTATTTGGTAAGTGAACATGCATACCCCTAAATTAATAAAGTCTTGATTACTATCTTTTTGTTATCATTATTTGGTTAAATATTTGATCAATGCTTCAAATTAAGTTAGAATAAATTAAATAGTAGAAATTAAATTAAATAAAAATATTAATGTAATGTAAACATTTTAACTTGATAAAAAAAATAAAAAAATAAAAAAATGGAAGGTATTGATCCATCTTATTAAGTGATAGTATTCATGTGCAAATGACATAAAAATAAAATTTTAAAAATAATTTTACACAAAAATATTCATGTAATGTTGATATTAGCATATGAAGAGATTTCATCCCTGAATTCCCTTAGTACATTAGTATCTAACATGAATCTATGGTGGTATATATTAATTTAATATACTAAAAAGTTAATATTAATAAAATATTATGTTTAATAAAGCTCATATACTAATTTTAATTAAAATATTTCTTCATATAATTACTATTAGTAATTGGTTCTCAAGTCCCACTACCACAATTAGTTGAGGATCGGCCTCGTTAGTAAGGCAACCCACAATCAAACCTCAAGAAGGTTGTTGCGTCTATGCTAGAGAGAGAATACAAAGTAAAATCCAATGATCTTAGGGAACGTGTGACCCAGGAGCCTAAATAAACACACATCACATTATAACTAAAAAAAATCTCATTAGTAATGAGTTACTATAATTATTAAAGTTATTATATATTAATATATTTATTTTAGATTTAATTTATATTAATTTTGCATATTGATAAATTATGTGTTTAATAGAACTCATATAATACTCTTATTTAATATATTTATTTACAAACCCTGTATATCTCACGCGCTAGTGGTTGGAAATTGAAGTTTAGTATTTAAAAAATACAAAAATATATTAAATTTGTAAATATATATCTTAAATGTATAAATATATGTAATCAATGTAATAATATTATGATCAATATTAATAAAATATTACAAATTTTATAAATTTTATTAACAACATTACAAATCTTAATCATAAAATCAGTATCATAATAATATGAATAATATTAATTATATGGTTTCCCGATCGGGGTGTGAGTTAGCAAATAGATAGTTGTGAGGTCCATGCAATGTGTAAGCTAAAGGAAGTAAGGGGGAGGGCACCTTACCCACAACCCTCGCATGCTTGGAATTAAAGGTAAGGTGGCAGCACACATTCCATCACTTAATAATGATGCGACAATTAATAACGAGGATACCCACCAATATGATACCTCCTTATAGGTGTTAATAGTTTTTCATTAATTGTTCTCAGATGTTTGGCTTATGGTTTCAGTTGCTAGTGTTGGTCCACTACTCCTCGATAGATAGTGGTCATTTGAGAGGAAGGCTCCACAAGTTGTTTAGCATAGGGAAACTGCTTTCTATAGTCTCATGTTCAAATTCACTCGGTATGTTACTTATCTAAATCTTCCTCGTCGCTCCTTATTCAACCCATTCTACTGTGTCACGGAATTTATGGAGAAATCTTTATAATATGGTCTCTATGAGAAATTGAAATCTAAATTGTGACATATGGAAAGCTCCCATCTCATTCTACTCTGTATTGTTTGCACTACCTTTACCTCTCTTTATTACTTTTAGTGTCTTTCTATGTTGCATGGGCATGTACTACATTTCTCTCTCTTTGATTTCTATGTAGGTTGCATGCTTGTTTATCTATGCTCGATGTATACTATATTTTATATCTCTCATAGTTTGAAGAAATTGAAATTTATTGTGTTTGGCTCCTCTTGTCTTACCTATGTGTCTGGTTGGAAATGAGCTTTGGGAGTCTAGCAATCTTGAATTGTTCCTTAGGTTGAAGACCCATATTTTTTTACCTTTGTATTGAGTCTCAAATGCGCTTGGGAAACCTTGGTAGGTTGTTCCATGGCATGGGTAACACACACATCACATTCTCAAGGTCATTGTTTAGTTCATCCCTAATGTTATCTCTTCAATGCCTCTATGTTGTGATATTGTACCATGTATTTATAGTCACTGTAACTTTTTAGACCCCATGTGGTTAGGTAGTTCCACATTCATGTTTTTTGCAACTCATATAAGGGTTTTTGTTGTATAATTTATTTTGTTGAGAAGCACCATGGTTCACCCTTCCTTGAGTTATAACACTTCACGAAGAGGTGGTTGGGATTTGAGAAGGAAAGTACAGATTCTAGGAGATAATGGCAAAGCTCAGGCTCGTAGGGAAAAGGTCACAAATAAACCACTCAGCTAATCGAAGAGGAAGCCCACTCCTACTATACGGGTACCTCATATTAAGTTCGATAGATAATTTCTCCCTCAATCTGAATTAATAGGTTTAAGTGCCAAGGATTAAACTCTAGTGTATTTCTATGATTAATAGCAATATGCTTGATTGTGTATGGTTTCAATTTTTTTTAATTCTCTATGGTATATATGTTGGTTAGGCTCTTATGTTACATTTATTTAGCTTGTATACGGTTTCACGATATTTAGTATTGTAAGGAAATTTTAGACATACTCAAAATTTAATGTTTATGGATGGATTATAATGTTCTTCGGTGGCCAACAAACCTAGTTTCCCAACGGAAACGTTGAGGCCACCAAAATCCTTGAATATGGTTGTAAGTAGATTTTGTTGAAAATGAATGAAAATTTCCTACCAAGCCTACTGTAATATTCCTAAATTAGTATGCAGCTAATTGGAATATTAATTTTTCTCTAAACATGTAGTTAGATGAATAAATGGGTGGGGAGACCCATAAATATTTTTAGCAACAATAAAAAAGCCTCTTAATGGGGAAAGGGATGATATTCATAGCTGAATAAAACACCTTCATGTGTGAACAAGGCTAAATGCATGTGGAAAAATTCAAGTTTGACCAAGTCAACAAAGCGAAGTTGGAGGATGTGGAACATTAATGAAGATAACTTAGTGGGAATATGGACCTGTTTAGATAGTTATAATAAAGCCACCTTGAGTGTGGAAGAATAAATTGCATGGAGATTGAGTCAAGATTGACCAAATCCATCAACGTTGTTATGGATGAATGGTATTGATGATGGGACAATGTAG
This sequence comes from Pinus albicaulis, assembly GCA_034641835.2. Taxonomy (NCBI): domain Eukaryota; kingdom Viridiplantae; phylum Streptophyta; class Pinopsida; order Pinales; family Pinaceae; genus Pinus; species Pinus albicaulis. Next base: position 344,073,460 of record CM076575.1, on the reverse strand, counting down.
TTTTGGAGGGAGATTCATTGCATGAAGATGGAAACTGTAATGAGTGGGACCCAAGGTGAGAAGGCTCACATTTTTTATAAGGAAGAGGATGGAAGCTATATGGGGTTAGCTTATGATTATGATTTTCTGAATATATGGTGTGTTTAGACATATTTCTTTCTCTCGCTGTTTAGCTGAGATAGAGTGTTGTTTAGCACAGGGTGTTCCTGATCGGGAATCCCACCTCTTCCATTGAGTATCTCTTAGAGGAGTCTTGCACCATATTGTCCACTATCTTGCTTTATGCCAAGCTTCATAATTCTTTGATAGTGTAGATCCTATTGAAGGTTTTTCTATTTGAGTAAGCTGTAGAAAGTGGAGATTATATCTTCAGATCTAGTCCATTTCAATGCTCATTTTCAGTGGAGGAGGCTTCTACTCCATTGAGAGGATAATATTAGAATATTTGAGCTTCATTTCCATATCTTGGCTAAAGGAAAACTATATTTTGTCACCTACAAGGAAATATTGATCCAAATCTGTGTAATTTTTGAAGGAGCTGTGGTAGGGTGATTAAGTGCAGCATTTGGGGAGATGATTTTCTAAGTGTTGGGGATCTGCCCTTCACTTTGGAGATCTATTGGAGGAGATCATTTTATTTTTTATATAATATCAGATACACTTTCCATATTTGAATATTTCCACATATTTTTAGTCTTAGATCTCAGATCTACACTTTGTACATGGTGTTTTGCTGAAAACCCCAAGGGGGATTGATAAAGGAGCTTGTATGGTGCATGGATCTACTATAGATCTAAATTTTTGTACACATACCTACTCTAGATATGATGTAGAACCTATTTCTATTGCATATGTAATAAAATAATGTTGTTATGTTATTGCAGCTTTAATACATGGTTGCAATCCCTCTTTTTGCATGATTTTGGGCTATTTATGGCATGGGAGACTTGTTTAACTATGCAATAGTGACTTGTTTCTAATTCCTTTTAGATTTGGGTGCTATAGTATCATATCTAAGGAATCCATGAGCTTCATTTGATACTTATTGCATATATTTTTGAAAACTGCACTATTTATGCATGTATTGTTGAGTTTTCCCATTTGGGAATATTACAGTGGTATCAGAGCATGATATTTGGCTCAGCATGTGAGCTTCAAGCCAAGATGCTATAGAAGATGAAAGAGATAAAAAATTATGGAAGTAATGAGTTTCATCTCATCTCTTTTCAGATCTAAGAAGAACCTCACCAAGCAGGTCAAGCAAAGAAGAAGGAAGGAAAGAAGTGAAACGACATTAGGGTTTCCAAAAGAGGAAGGTCCATGTACTTCCTGTCAACAAAAAGAAGATCTGGTATTGCATAGAACTCTAAATAAACATGCTATTCCCTTTTATTATGAGGACAAGAAGCATAGATATGGAGGAAACTTAGATCATGAGATTCTAAGTGAATATCTTGTAGAATATAAGTCTCAACCTAGAGCTATCAAGAGGAATCTAACTCTTCCACAGTTCATTCAACTCAAAGAAGAAATGAGACCTTGCAACAATAAAAGAATGAAGGGAAATAGATTTCTATTTTCTACCTTTTATGGGTCATCCTCATGCACAATAAAGGCTTTGGGAAAGAATTTGGATGCATTTTTTCTGCTACATCCAGTAGTAGAGAAAGAAGCTGTTGAGATTGGAGCGTTGCACTTTTAGGGTGAAGCACACAATTGGAGGTTCAGCCATTTGAGTCATGCAAGAGTGACTACATATGAATATTTTACTGAAAGGGTGATTAAGAGGTTTGACAAGAAGAAATCATAGGGGAAGAAGCCTTCACCACCTCTTAGTGCAGGAGCGCTTGTTTCAGGAGGAATGCCACTTACAACTTTGCAAGCTGATCTTGATCTGTTGATATCTAGAGTCCCATGCACCATTCTGGAGATGCATGAAGAGGAAGAGACTTGTACCAGCACTGATGAAGCGATATAAAAGAAGCCATCATCATCAGTAGTTGGAGTAGCCATCACACCGGAAGGAGGAACCATTGTAGTAGTAAAAAATGTTCCCAAGTTGCATCAAGGTATGCACATGTTTCCATTTCCTGCTATTTCAATACATCTTGTGGAGGATGATGGGAATGTACCATTGCATGACCAAGGGTCAAAATATATTGCTGATTTGGAGCAGCAAACTTTCACTACGTTGAGAAAAATTGATTTATTCGAGGAGACAAATAGTCATCCTAGTGTATCATTATTGAGTTACACACAACCTTTCGGGTTGGAATGTAGATTCTTGGAGGATGGGATGAGTATTTTCTTGAAACATACATTGCAAAAATATGTATTCAACATTGGACATGATCTTGAGGTAGTAGTTGCACCATCATGGAGATCAACAACGTTGTCATTGAGCAGTAGTGATGAGTTGGGGATGCAACCATTGTTGGAGCATTCCAATGACCTTCCCATTTGTATAACAAAGGATAAGAAGATTGATGATGGAGGACATATTATGATGGATACCATCTCTCATGTTTGTGTTCGATCCTTCTTGATCAGCCCTACACATCATGGTGGGAGGTTTTTGCCTACCACCTATTTGGATCCTTATGGGATCAACTTGGTCATTGAGGAGATTGCATTTCAACATCCTATGAAATGCAAAGAAAAAAATCTAATTTGGGAGGATGGTATTCTCCATTGGAGGAATGCCACTTTTCAACATGATGATAGCCTCACCATGGGTTGGATGGGTGATGTTGATGAGCAAGAGGTTGGAAAACCACTTGAATATTTATGATATTGGGTAGCAGGAGGCAAGACTATGTTGGTTACTCTTGAAAGAGTTTGGTGATCCTGTGACACATTCTATTTCAAAGAGTTGGCTGGTGAATGGAATTTGGCATGGAACTTAAATCATATGGCAGCAAGGAGTTTGGGTGTATTGGGTTGTTGTGATATCTTTCATATCAACTATTATGATACTGATCCATGATTTTTATGATGATGGTGTGGGAAGGAAACTAGAGCTGTTGTTGCTTTGGTTTTTATGGACAAAGTATGGGTTGATTTTCTCTCATACTTTGCATGATGTTGCAGGAGTAGGGGGTTGCACTATCATGGTGCAAAGGGGCTACACCTTAGCTTTGGAGGATCAGGAGATACTTCCACTTTGGAATAAATATCCCACACATAGCAGCAATATGAAGGATGGCTTTGACATGGGGGATGTTGAAGGATGGAGCTATGAGATGACAGGAGCTTTATTTCCAAGGTCAACAACGCTATCACTTGGGAGCTTGGGTTTGTTAATGGAGTGTTCTCGGGATCGATTCACATGTAATGCAATTGATGGGCATGGAGGAGCTGAGAGTGATGGAGTAGATGGTGTAGTGGATGGAGACATATATTACCATGATATGATCTTCTTTACTTCGATTCTCAAGCATAAGAAGAGAGATCTACATGCAACACTAGTGGGCTTTCTTTCCATACACTTTGATGCATATCATTCCTTAATGGAGGGTTTCACCTGGGAGGGCATCCAACAGGATGTGTATAAGCATATGGAGGGATGCATAGCCTAGAAGATGATGGAGAGATTTTCAAAACCATTTCCCTACCCATTTAGAGTGAGGGAGAACTTTTTGTTGAGCCATTTTAGCTCAATGACCAAGGTACATGGTAGAGGATGTACATTGATGCAGTACGATTTGTACTATTTTACATTTTGTGATCAGCATATTGTACCAAGGAGGTTGATTCCTTCCTGTATATGGTATTATGATGTACTTGAGGCCATTTTTAGCACTTATGTTGGCCATTTTATTTGTGGGTTGTGGGGAATGCCACATGATTTTTTGTGTGCACCATTGGCACCAAGTTTTACTTTCATGATCCCATCTTGTAGGATGATTGTGGCATCAAAAAAGTGGTTGAAAAGGCACTTGTTACACTTTATTTTTAGGCAGGCTAGGGATGCAGTGCATTGGTTCTACATGTGGAACTATGATCCACCTCCTGGTTGTCATGTGGCAACTTGTTTTTATTTATTTTTGCTTCCATGTATTGATGATGTTCTTGTTCTTATGGGAAGCTTTGTTGGGAGGATGGCACTAGAGTTGGAGGTGCCCATTGGGAGTATGATTCTCCATACTTCATATGTTGCATGTTTTAGGAGAAACAATGGGAAAGCCATGATTGCCACACTACACCTCTTGTCTTCATGTGGGAGGAGCCATTTGGAGAACTTGAGTTCTTGGGAGAGGCACTTCATGGATGATTTGATTGGTGGGGTAACTTGGGTCATTCTTGGAGACCGTAATATTTCAGCCCGAGATCAGTATCAGCCCCATATATATCATAAGTGGAGAGAGAAACAATGTGGGATGGAAATTTTAGTCCCACATATTCAGCTATGCAGCCCACCTTCTTTGCAGGAGCCTAAGGAGGAAGAGATGTTTCCGGAATTAGCATGTTGGAGGGTGGCTCACTTTTTATGGATGATAGCTTGGCGATGGAGGCTTCACATGGGGATGATGATTACCAATATTTTTCTGATTTCATGCCTCAAGAAGGCCTCTAGACCATATATAGTTGTTTGCATGGATATCCCACTTTTGCATGATGAGAGTCATTTGGGTTTTTCACCAAAGGCATACTTTTGCACATCAGAGGAAAAAATTGAGGACACATTAATGAGAAAGAATCTTGTCCTTTGGAGGAACTCATCACTTTAGGATGCTACATGAGGAAGAGGAGAGGCTTTTTAGTTCTATCCTTGCAATTGCTTGAGGATAAGCAACATTTGGGAGGGAAGGACTGTAATATTCCTAAATTAGCATGCAGCTAATTGGAATATTATTTTTTCTCTAAACACACAGTTAGATGAAGAAATGGGTAGGGAGACCCATAAATATTTTTAGCAGCAATTAAAAACCCTCTTAATGGGGAAAGGGATAATATTCATAGTTGAATAAAAGACCTTCGTGTGTGAACAAGGCTAAATGCATGTGGACAAAGTCAATTTTGACCAAGCCAAAAAAGCTAAGTTGGAGGATGTGGAACATTAATGAAGATAACTCAGTGGGAATATGGACCTGTTTAGATAGTTAGAATAAATCCACCTTGAGTTTGGAAGAAGAAATTGCATGGAGATCTAGTCAAGATTGATCAAATCCATCAACATTGTTATGGAGGAGTCATATTGATGATGGGACAACATAGTTTTGGAGGGAGATTCATTGCATCAAGATGGAAACCCTAATGAGTGGGACCCAAGGTGAGAAGGCTCACATTGTTTATAAGGAAGATGATGGAAGCCAAATGGGGTTAGGTTATGATTATGATTTTCTGAATATATGGTCTGTTTAGACATATTTCTTTCTTTGGCTCTTTAGCTGAGATAGAGTGTTGTTTAGCACAGGGTGCTACTAATCAGGAATCCCACCTCTTCCATTGAGTAGCTCTTGGAGGAGTATTTCACCATATTTTACACTATCTGGCTTGAGGGAAAGCTTCATCTTCCATTGACAACACATATCCTATTGAAAGTTTGTCTGTTTCAGTAAGCTGGAACAAGTGGAGATTAGATCTTCAGATCTAGTCCATTTAAGTGCTCATTTTCAGTGGAGGAGGCTTATACTCCATTGAGAGGATAATATTGGAAGAGTTGAGCTTCATTTCCATATATTGGCTATAGGCCAATTGTATTTTTTCCCGTACAGTGCAGTATTGATCTAGATCTGCATAATTTCTGAAGGATTTGTTGCAAGGTGATTCAGTGCACCATTTGGAGAGTTGATTTTCTGAGTGTTGGGGATCTGCCCTTCACTTTGGAGATCTATTGGAGGAGATCATTTTATTGTTTATAAAAGATCAGATCCACTTTCTAGATCTGAATATTTCCATAGATTTGCAGTCTTAGATCTCATATCTACACTCTGTACATGATGATTTGCTGAAAACCCTAAGGGGGATTGATAAAGGAGCTTGTATGTTGCATGGATATGCTATAGATCTAACTTATTATCCAAATACCTACTCTAGATCTGATGTACAACCTACTTCTATTGCAAAGGTAATAAAATAATGTTGTCATGGTATTCCATCTTTAATACATGGTTGCAACCCCTCTTTTTGCATGATTTTGGGCTATTTATGGCATGGGAGACCTGTTTAACTATGTAGCAGTGATTTGTTTCTTATTTTTTTTTATATTTTGGTGCTATAATATCATATCTAAGGAATCCATGAGTGTGTTTGATAGTTATTGCATATATTTCTGAAAATTACGTTATTTATGCATGTATTGCTGAGATTTCCCATTTGAGAATATTACACCTACAAAAAAACAAATTAATTATATGGTTAATAAAGTTAATATTAAAAATAATAAATAACATCAACATTCTAAAAATTAATAATAATATTATTATTAAAAAGAATTAATAATATGTATGTAAATAATCATATTGATATTGCCAGCCCACATTGTATAACTTAATTGATAATTGTCATAATATGAAGTGTTATGTAAACAGTAAGACTCAAGGATCATATGGTTGCACGATATTAATATTGTTAGTATATTAATATTGTTAGCTCATATTGTATAATTTAATTGATAATTGCCATAATATAAAGTGTTATGTAAACAATAATATTAAAGCATCATATGGTTGCACGATATAAATATTATTAGTACTAATATATTATTATTTATACAAATATAACTTTAAAAAATAATTTTAACGTTCAAATTATTATTAACCTAGTTAATGTGTATACCTATAAATACATCATAAAAACTAAGCGTGTCTTTAAGTAATTAGATAGAGAAAAAGGTAATTTTGATGTGAATTCACTTGCATCTCGCCTTGAGAGTGCTTCACTATAATTCACTATAATATTGTTGTTATAATTCCATGATGTATCTAGTCTTAGAGATTTTCTAATATATAAATTATGATTGTAGTTTAAAAAATTAAAGAGAACAAGTAATAATATTTGTTACACCAATTTTTGGTCATATAATGAGTTACTATTAGATGGACCAAAGTACACCATGCAAGACCATTTTTACCCTAATAAAAATGCTTTCACTATGAAAAATAACTTAGTAATCCATAATCTATTAAGTTGTTTATCATCTAAATAGGAAACTCCATGAGAAATAATTGAATAATTCCTTATTAGTTTGATTTTCCTCGAGGGATAATTAATTAAACCACATTTTAATTAATATTCCTAGTCATATTTAACCCAAAACAAGAAACTTAATTAGATAAATCATTATTATCTTATTATTTTCTAGGAATAATTATTTAAAACATTGTTCAAATAATATTCCTTATTAAATTTGACTAAATCATTTATAAATAATTGAATAAATAACTAATTATTTAATTATTACTCAACCACAATCTTAAAATAATAAATAAATCATTTATTTATTTATTATTTACAAATAAATGGATTTGAACAAATTCAAATTCCTTTTCCCTCCAGCAAAAATAATAAAATATTCCATAAAAGTTAGATCTAGATTTTGTTAATAATATTTCAATTATGCACCAAATCTAGACTAACTCAATATTTTGTTATAAATAGAATGAATTTCCATTCATTAACTACCTTTTGTTGCTTAAATATCACTGTGGATCGATACTTTTGGTCTCACTTTGATCCTCCATCATTGTCATATTTTTCTACTTTTTTCTTGTGAGCTCCCTTTGAGTTCCATTTTTTGTTTGGGTTTTCTACACCATCAAGAGAGAGAGATATTAGATCTAAAGCACTGAGGACATATAAGAACCCATCCCATTGAGGGGGATTCATAAAAACACTATGTTCCCCTCCCAGGTGTCATAATACAAAAAAATTTCAAAAATTCTTGTCTTGTTCATTGGATGCTTGGAGCAACTCTTGCTTATTATTTGTTGTTTAATGTCTTTAACTGCATAGATCTGGATTTATATATCATTTATTTTGATCACTAACTATAGATCTAAGGAAATTGACAGCCATATTTGATGTGGATATTTTTTATGCAGAGATAAAGTGAACTTTTTTCAGACGCTTGTGATTAAAACTCATACTAACAACTAGTGACTCCACAAGGATTTATAATTATGATCACTGTCATTTTTTAGATCCCTGCATGACCAACTAATTCAATCCCTAGGATTTTTCTTTATCTTCTAATTTTTCACTTCTTGATTTTTTTTTTAACCTTTAAAACCCTAAAACAATAAAAACTATTACTTCCGTGTGTTTCTCGGCCTATTGCGAAGGTGACAGGCATCAACTGTAGCTGAGATGACACTTTTTGTCTGAAATCTACTCCCAAGATAGCCAAAAGTTCACGTCACACTATTTTTTCCGAAACGTGCAACCTCAACCTTCAGGATGAAGAAAACAACCTGAATCTTGCAACCTCTGCTGAAAACAAGTCATAACTTGCGATATGTACTTTTTGCGGGAGTTTTTCTGTGGTTTTTCTACGTTTGTCTGGGCTACTGTTCAGGGTTTTCTAACCTCCTTCTCCACCAATATTGGACCTATACTTGCTTCATTTTACTCTTAAAAGTACGAACCGAGCCCCCTAGGGCTTCAGTATGCTTCCACCTTTTTCGGAAGAGTTTAACTGAAGTAGGCCTCCTGAGATTTCAGAGTGTTTAGCCATTTTTTTAGATCTGAACCTGTACTTTCATATCCATTTTATATTTTTTATTCATCCATCCAAAAAACCTCTTTTAATTTTTGTTTGGTCTTCCTTTAGTGTCCCCTCTATTTCCCTTCAGGTTGTAGCCTTTCACCACTTTTTTTGCAACATTGTTTCCTCTGGTTTTTGTTTCTTTCTGCACCTATTTCCAGTAGATTTGACCTTTATATCCCTGTCCCTCTCGAATTTAGATCCATTGGCCATTTTTTTTGTTGTGAATATATTTCTCCCACCCATAGACTAATTTTTGGGAAGCCCTCCTACTTGGGTTTAATTTGATGCATCTTTAGCGTTTATTTTCTGTCATATTCAATTTTATTTTCTGCCATATTCAGATTTATTTACAGTTATACAACATATTTTTTATTTTTCTATACGCATGTATGGGCTTAATTAAAATTAACACGCTTATCACATACACACACACCCTAAGTGAAGAGCTCCTGCTTTACACTGCCAAGCCAAGACTAAAATATTGTAATCAATTGATCTTGCACCTCCTCGCCCTTGTTTCAAGATTGTAATCATTTGATCTTGCACCTCCCTTCCCTTTTTGGTCTCTCTTCCTTCTGTTATCTGTGTCTGGTTTCCATCATTGCAACCCCATGGAATTTATCCCAGAGACTCCTAGGCTTTCATCCTCAATTTCCATTAGGAAGACTTACTCCAACACTTAAGGTGAGAGTTATTCCTCCGTTGAGTCCCCATTCTGACTCTGATTCTAGTTCATCGGGCTCCCATTCTGGTTATATCCCTGACTCTCCTCCTATCATGTTCACCATGTCTGGTTTAGGACCTAACGTTGGTGGCATCCCCGATCCGAATGCTCAGAATGCTACGAGTGGGGCCACAATAGGAAATATTCTAGCTGCTCCCTTTCTCCCTTATATGGCAGGTCTCAGTCTTCCTGATTTTAACTTGATTGATCGGCCCACTACACCATGATCCTATTTGGCCTTCTATGCCAAAAAATATCCCTGTTATACATTCCCATGTTTGAAGGCCTTGCTTGAGACGATCCTACAAATCCTACCAACCACGTTCGTTATTTCCACATGTGGTGTTCATCTTAACTCCATCATCATTGACTCTCCATCTTCGGTTTTCAAACAACCCAAACATGCCTCAAATAATTATATTATTTTATTAAAAATATTAATATCAACATTATTAATTTTCATGATATTAATAAAAAATAATGACAACAATCATGTTAATCATGTTAATCATATAAGTAATATTCCCAAAGGTTTTTGATCCAATCATGGAAAGTGAAGAGATTCTCCATGTGGCCAAGGTTCAGTTCCCATGAGGGCTTCTTACGATGTCATGGGGGCACCTTGAGATAATGGTGAAATGTGTTATCACACCCAAAGGGATTATATTAAATGGTTTCATTAATCGTGGTGAAATATAACGCATCCTACATGCTCTAATTTATCATGCCCATGGAAAATTGGATTAATCTTGAATGCATGCATTGTTAAGGAACATATTGTGATAGGTCACTGGTAGTGGGGCCTTCCTAATATAAAAATATAGAAATATTTGCATCATAAAAATACCATTTGTAGCCCTTGGGGTTTGGATAGATGGTGATTGTGTGTGATGTTAAGGCACTCCTAGATTTTAAGTCACCTATTGAACTCCCTCCCTTATTCTGGTGTTAATTCTTGGACATGGCCATTATGTAACCTTACCACTGCCAAAATTAAGAAAGGAAACAATAACATTTGTAATAACATTAATATTTTTAATTATTTTAATAACATTATTGTAACATTGATAATGTTAAGGTTGACATAAAGTTTAAAATAATATTGCTAACAATATTCTTAATTAACATTATCAAATAATAATAATAATAATAATAATAATAGAACTAATTATTAATAATCAAAACAATAAAAAATGACCTTGCATCATAACTAACATGACCCAACATCATAATGTGACAAACATATCCCAGTCTTACATTTAAACATAACACCTCACCAACATCATATCTGGATGCAAACCAAAATAACCTAAGTGTGAAATGTGAAAAACATTTTAATGTGTGGAACATAACATGACATTGCAATGTCATGAACCAATGTTGCAATGTTATGAAAGTGGCCTAAAAACCACATTCTCATTATTGAACATGACATTGTAATGTGATGATGAATACCAAATTTCAAACTATGATGAAAGTAGACCAAAAGACACATCATGATTGAGAATTTATGTAATGTATCCCCTATTAACCCTAGACCTAATAAAATTTAGAAGGAAGTGGTTACTATGCTAACCAAATCTCCGTGGTATGGTTATGGAAATGGGGTCTAATTTTTTTCACTTTTTCACAACACTTTCAAACTTAAAATGGATGAAATAATTATGTTTGTCTAAAATAAATCATTCCAACGATATAAATTTTACCTCTATCCAATTTATATATCAAGATATATGACCATTCAAGGATACGCCAATTATAGACCTTGCCACATCATCATTGATCCAATGTGCCAACCACATACTAACCCACATGGCACTTGACACACCATTTGCGCCACCATGGAACTACCTGTTGATCAGCGGTTGTCATTGATGTCAACCCAAGCATCACCAGGGGCTAACCCAAAATTGAATGGGAAGTTGACCTACCAAATTAATATATTCTGGGTCAATAATGCTTTTTATGGTTTCTACTTGTCGATATGTTTCCGTTGATATATGGCACGCCACGTAATTCTTCACGGTTTGAGAGATATTCATGTTTGAAGTTTGTACCCCAGTTAGTGGGATAAAACCCCATGGGGTTGGGGCATGGGTCATTGAAAAGTAATCATTAATATTTTTTATGCTCCTAAAATCCCTCCCATGTTAACTTGTTGAATCCCCTCTCAAATTAAGCATTCATATATATTGTGATCTTCATTTCCTCCTTAGGCAACGGATTCAGCCATCTGAAATAGGTCATCGTGGAATTTTCGATCTAACTTATTTTCTACGAAGTATCAAAAGCTAAAATTTTTATGAGGCGAAGCCAAAATCCAGAGGAAGCTATAGTAAAAAATTGAGATCAAGTTACGCAATATTTTTGGAGATATGATCTGTGGAAGTAAGGGTTTCTGCAGGCTCCTGAAATTCATCTCAAATAAGTGACCTTGGTAAATTTGTCATAAATCCCTCTCTAAGTATCAGATTAGAATTCTATAAAAATTGATGGATAGTACACAATATTTAATATTCTCTCTATCAATTTCAAAGACAAATGAAGAAACAGTGACACGTGGCATGTCGTACAAGTGCGCTCTACTGAAACAGTCCATAAATAGGGCAGTGTGAGAAATTGGGTATAACTCTCTCTTGGAGAATCCAAATTGGGTCAGACCTATGGCATTGGAAAGAAGACTCAGAGGACTACTACAGGACCGAAAATCAGATATTGAGGATCTGAAATAACAGAGATACACCAGATTCAATATCGAGCTCCTAGAAGGCAAGAAAAATCTAGATCATGTGTTGTCGAGGGTTGCAAGGACAAGACTTTCTATGACAACCAGACTTTCTATGACGACAAAGCAAAGAAAAGAAAGGTGTAGCAAAGGGTAGCATGACAAGAGTAGAAACCAAGGTGTAGAATAGTAGCAAGAATTTCATCACATGAAGTCTTCAAGTGGGTAGCATTGCATATAATCATTTTAAAGGTATCATTGTACTTAGTCATTGTAAATACATTATTGTACAAATTGTACTAGTGTCTATCTGCAAAGAGTTGAAGAGACAATGTCGGGTGGTCTAGGATCATCATTAGGTGGTTGTGTCAAATTTGGGGTTATGGTCTAGTGTATCTTCTTCTTTTACATAATTTTATATCATTGTAACGTGGACCATTTCTTTAGTACGGGAGTCCATTCTTCTTTTATTCTTCTATAGGGTGGTAGGGTGGTGCTAGGGTGAGTTGTAGCTCATTGCGTGTTGGGGCATCCGTTCAGTGACTACTAAAGAATCTTGGGCATTGGAGCATCCATCCAGTGGGAGCTGGAGAAGAATGATTTTCTAGATTCTAGGAAGCTGGAGCTTTATTTTCAATTGGAGTTGAAAATAATTATTAGAAAAGCATTAGGCGGTTTTTGTCCCAGAGTGGGTTTCCACCTTAAAAAATGTGTGCATTTGTGTTCCTCTTGTTTTTTGCTATCATTTTACAAACACTGATAATAATTGAAGATTAACTAATGCTCTAATTGAAAGAAATATTGATTCACCCCCCCTCTCAGTATTTCCAACAATTGGTATGAGAGCTTAGTTAGTTCAATAACAGTTTAATAGCTGGAAGGAGGTCACGGAGCATACCAAGAATGGTTTACCTATATTCAAT